>VOMN01091544.1:0-99734 GCA_014899125.1 Orchestia grillus
TCTTGTTTTTATCGGTCCCATTATCATACTTCTACTCCATATTTAAGAAACGGGTGATTAAGTGTGTGATGCAAGATTTTTAGCGCATCAGCTGGCAGTATATTTCTTACTTTAGGTAAGAAATAGGTCTGTAGACATTGGTCCCCATTGTTCACTACGACTGGGAAATAATTCTTATCAGTTTATTCTCTGGATCGAGTGAGTGATCTACAAAAGGAGAAGAATTTTTTCAATAATTACATTTACTTATGTTATTTACTTGTTATTCGAAAAAGATAAAATCCTAGTCATATGAACTCTTCGATAAAGTTTACTTGAGCAGTAACTCTTCTCCAATACATATCACTAAGTTATAAATTTGACCGTAGAATATCGTAAAGACTATAAAGGAAACATTTCCTATGTATCAAAGCGATTTAAAATTTGTATTTTTTAGTATTTTTATTGAAGCTAATTTGATGAGAATATGTAATCAAATTTCCATACATCTGACTCCGTTAATTTGGTAATCATTTGTTCAAACTGGGCCAATGGCTTCTTGGTCGTCACGGATGAGCGCATCACATTATTCGCCTCATTGAGGAACCGTTCTCCATCCTCGTCCAATAAATTGGTTCAGACGTGGGAGCTTCGTCGCGGTTCGAGCTCCTGGGTTCGCTTGGTAAGGAAAGATTATTCGTTGGAAGCGATGAGCTCTCAAATGAAGCGATCTCTTATTCCCTCTCTATTTTTGTTGGCTTCCTAAGTTCCCAATTGACCCGCGAAATTATGCGCTTCTGAAATTAGCCTCGGAAAGTTTTTAATATTACATTGGTAGCGGAAGGAGTTTGCTGGCTCAACTGCAATAACAGCTAACTTACGGGCTTCAAGAGGATGCCAATTACGGTGGAAATGATTGGCTCGAGGTCAAATGCGCTGTGTCTATATCTTGGTGCGCTGATGACTCTTGACATCGGCTCAATATGTCAACACTTCACAACCTGCAACCACGAACATATCGACGTACTACAACATACTCTTACAATTCGGTGAATCCGAAACTTTCATATTTGATATTTTGCTACACGCTATCTGCCAACCCCTGTTTTGTGGTAAATATTTGCTCGTATTTTGAGGTTTTATGATACTATTTTGCTTTAAAGTAATGTGAGCCAGGCTTACAAAATTAACTTTCGCGTCATATGGTTAGTTTAAAGCCTTTTTATTTGAATTTTGCCCCACATAGTAACCGAGAGCGGTATGAGTAATATATCATACCAATACCCTTGGCGGATTTATTTGTGGTGCACCCACATTTATTTTAATAATTATATAAAAAACAGGAAAATGGGTGAGCCAATTAAATAAACACGAATTTTGAGATATGCGTTAAGTGTATGATTTCAAATGAGTAATGGAGTGGAAGTAGCTCAATGCAAACAGTATTGACACACGGAAGACGGATTGAGCAGTCCTCTCTCATCTCTCTCCGCCCTAACACCAAAATGGTTGAAAATTTATAGGCTTTAACCATGCAACGACAACTAAGTCCCTCATATGTGATGCAAATTGACCTAGACTTCTACAATAATTTATCACAGAGGTGATTACATCAAATTTATTAACTAAGATGACAAATTATTTGTATGTTAATTTCTAATATATTGCAATTGTCGGACTCCAAAATATACCTTTTCTGTTTCATTTTAAATTAAAAATTGGTTATTTTAATTTTAAGTACCCCTTGAGCATTGCATAATAGTTTACTCAGTAAAAGAACACCTCATAGATTGCTCAAAAATAACATCTTCAGGTTTAAAAATGTAAGGTAAATACTAACCTTTGAAAAGTTTCTGAATCAAATCCGTGCACAAGCATGTGATACCCATGAATTTTAATGACTTCTATTTTAGTATTTTCCGTGGTTCAAATTACCGTGCAACGCTACTTCATCTTTGCTCAAAGAATGCGAGTTGACGGATCCTTCCACTTCCTACGAAAAGTTCCGAGTTGTTTCAGTCAAGCGAAAAATCTGATCAATGGGCATCATTTGCAGGGCTGCGGCGTTCAAGGACCGAGCGCCTGGGTCTCTACCATAGCGAACCGCTGCTCCAATGAGCACAAAAAGGGGAAATTAGTTGCGTGCTCCCTCTACCGGAAGAATTGCTTCCCTGGGAGTTAAGGCGCAGTCCAGGTCAGGAAACGAAAATGCGTCTGAAATAGAGGCCGCAAAACAGGGCGCCTACACGAATACTTCAATTCTCACAAAACCACTTAATTAAAAATCTCCTCAGGTCTACTAATATGCTGTCATCGAATTTACCAATGAAGGAATACGCTATCAAAAAAGAATGTGTTTCTTTTAACCCCATAAATTACGCACCCGTTCGACGATTGAATACGATATCAAAATTTATATTCAACTTTCTGACCATTCGTTGCGTGAACATCATTTACTCTATACTCAAATGTATATTTTCAACAGTACACTTTACTGTAATCAAAAAGTTGAAACTTGCAGAAAAGTCCTTTTTGAAATTATTTCTGATATTTCAGTCTTAAATCTATATTAACTTCACTAGAGTTTAAAATAATCTGTGATACTATTGACATAATGCATTATTATATTTAAATCCGCTTGAGAAAACTCTGTGAGTCCTTGATATTTTTTTCTTAGGGAATATGTGTTTATTTTCTGTTCTCGATATTTCTGTTGAATATTTTCACTCTATGAACTGCAAGTTAGACTCATTGAAGTAAGAGGTTGCCTGCTCCTAGCGAATGATTGAGGTATAGCCGGTGTTTGATAAAGCGAAAAATGACAGACCGCCATTTGGTCTTCCAAATTGACTCAGATCTTTTATATTGTACACGGAAATGAAAGTTCACGCTCACCCCACAGTTGCTCAGCAGTCTCAGTTTATGCTATCAAAGCTGAGCAGACAACGAGCCACGGGAAACTATACGAACATGGTTGCAGAGCCGCCATTTCGTGCCGTCCGTGTGAGTTCAAAACTATGCAGGAAATATTCAAGATCATATGCACCGATATTTAGTTTCTTCAAGCCAACTTCTTTAAATTTCAGCTTGAGCGCATTCTTTTTGTGTTTTACAATGTAGAATGCTTTTAATTTTAATACATTACGAAACTTAACTGATGACTAATATAGTTTTTCACTTATGACTCGATCTATATATGTCGAATAATTATGTAAAAATCGGAATCTCCTCAGTACGCTCGAGTTATATCTTGAAACATAGATAGTATTCAGGCTTTGGAATAAAAATAAATGCGACATGTGTTTGTTCTGATTCATTCTTATTTCCTAGAGCAAATTGCAGTTTTTCCTTCGCTCAGTTCAGTTCGTCATCCGATTGAAGCGATTTATATTTTAATGATCTATTCTAATGGTAGTTTTGAAATTAAATTAATGAAAGTATAATACGTGCATTTTCATTGCGGATATGCGTATGAAGTCAAACAACAAGTGGAAGAATTCTAAAAAATTAAAGAAAAATCAAAGCGCAAGCATATTTTCACCAATTGAATATGCTTGTGAAATACGTAAGTGAAACCTTATTAAGATATGAAATATGTACATCAAGTGCAATGTAAAATTCTCCACATGTAACACACATAGGTGAACAAAAATGTGCCAGTAGGAAATTAAATAGGAAATCGAATGAGATCATAGTGAAGAGCTTCTAGCGATGCAAAATCAATTAAGAGTGAATCGCAAATAAACTCGGAATGATTTAAATCAGATTGAAATTACGAATGCTATTTTCTATCTCCAGCATTTAAAGGTAATCACAAATTTCATGTTTATGGCCTATTCATAGTTACAGTGCTTTCAACAATATCATTGATGGTATCCATGGTATGCAGTGTTCATTTAAACAGAGTACCTAGTAATCTACGTGCAAATCCGATTTGCTGCCAAAATTAGAAAGAAAATGTCGTACATTATCCCCAACTTTGTATTTTCTGTCGTCCTGCGTTCCCTACTGCATGAAATGTTCCGTTATATGCGCCGTAGTAGCCTAAATTCTCTGAGAAACGCTTTTCCCTTCAGAGACGGTGTTCATGTAATGCTTACATTTCACATTTTTTGTGCGTTGAGCGTTGAGGTGCATTACAAACTAGGCTGCATGCGTCTTAAGACAATACTGCTCCGCACTCAAATAAACTTCGATACGGCTACTTATCTGTAAAAACTGGTCTAACAATGTTGACATGATCACAAAAACAATACCATTAGAATTTACTCTTTTCATGAGTGTATATAGTTTGCCGAGAATTAACGGTTATTCCTCAAAAATCAACCTCCGTTATGAATTAATTGATCTGGAAAATAGTAAGAGTTTCATTTTCGGGAACTTCTCGAAGTATTTCAACTCTACGATTTAATTGTGAATCTCAAAAACTCTCACCTTCATCAGTTAAATATTTAGGAATATTATGTCCCTTGAGTGCATGTTTTTTACTCATTCCTTACCTTTGAGCGTTAAGCTAACGAGTGAAAAATTTAGCGTAACGCTGCATAAATCTCTGGCCTCTCTTAGACGACTGCATGCAAAAGCATGGGGAAACGAGGCGTTCCTCATAAAACACCAGGAATGAAACAAGCTTTGTACAAAATATGACTCACGTCGGTGCTCGTCTAAGAGACCTTTTAGCTCCGACAAGAATATTTCATGTAACTGAAAACTTCAGTGCTTCGAAGTATCTAAAATGCACCGAAAAACTGCCAGAGAATCAAAAGCAGTAGTGTATTTTGGACGAGTTACCTCAAAAATAAGATGGAACATTCTCGTACGAATACCTTCGGGTGTAGCTACATTTAGAATACGTTTGGGTGTAACTACGGTGGAATACGTTTGGATGCACAGCACCCCAAATAGGGTGAGGTACATTTAAGAATTGTATTCAAATAACACAAATGTAAAATATTAATACAAAGATACGTGCTGGAGAAGGGTAAGGTCTTAAGATAAATAAATGAATTGTCCCTTACGGTGAAGCTGTGGAGAAATGGTCGAGTGGGCAAGCTGGGTGGGGGTACGAGAGTGAATATTGTTGTCAGTGAAGAATAGAGTGCCGATATACCGTCCCGGAGATTCGTGTCAGTAAAGGTAGTATATTGAAATAGCATCGTATTTTTTCTCAACGTGTATGCAGTACACGCAGCTGATGATAGCTCGGTACAAATGTGTAGCTAGAAATGCAAATACTGCATTAACACATTTAAAAGTTGCCTATATATATATATATACACACATGTAGCTGTAGATTCGGATATAAATCGAAAGGCTAGAGTATTTTTCGAATAACATCGGTACTTACTTCCACACTGAAAAACTGTCCCAGCCACTTTTCTACACTCGCCCTCCGGTGCGGCAATGCACTTTTGTATCTTACATTTAACCTTTTTATCACATCTACCCAGAAGGCACTTGGTTTCCTACAAAGTCTGATGTGCGCTTCGACTTTCACTATAAATTCACTGAAATACTTTTCGTTGAGAGACGGTATTTTGCTGCCGTATTGGGATAACGGTCCACGGTAAATGACTATCGGCTTGCCTATATCTGGCCAAGAGGCCGCTGCTTCGCGGGGGTGCAATCAGGAACACGCATCGTGTGACCTTAGTAAGGCGCCTGACGCTGGGCTGATGGATTGCAAATTGATAATAACATGTCACTTTGCGCATGCACGCGGTAACGTAGCACACCCCTGGTCTATGTACACTCATTCCTGCAAAGCCCCAAAGTTGGCTTTCGATTTTGATTTACGATTGTGATAAAAAAGTTTTAAACGTGTAGGATATTTTTATGAGTGATAAAAATATTCAGCTATTCATCTGGACTTCAATGCAGCATTTTGAACAAATTTTCATGGTTTGGCAAGCAATTTTCGACGTATCAATGCGTCGTGATGATTGATTCAAAAAACAAATCAATAAACGACAGTAATAATTGAATTTATTCTCCAATTATTCTAGTAAAAGCTTTTGAAACTTTTTTGCACAATTTGACTTTGTTTGAAAACTTGCTCTCCTTATTAGCAGAGCAGCCCACGGCCTTGTAAGGTCTGTACTCACTTCTATTACAGGCAGGGAAGTCAATTCCTACTTACTTAAGGGATACATCTAACGTTACTCACTGCTCTGGAGAAAAGGCTTGTACGTCAGAAGCCAGTTAACGCTTAAAAGTCGTTAAGGAATTTTATGCAGCGTTAAGAACATTTCACAGGCGTCGGGAAATATGAGCGCAGGTGAATTAATTAACCACATGCACGCGCCGTGAATGAGATCAAGTGTCAAAGGAGTGATTTGTGTTCTCCAACCAAGCTCAAATACGGATTTTTAATCGATTTAGAATGATTAGTCATACAAGAAATAGTGTTTCAGTATGTTTAAAGTGTGTTCTGCTTGCTATTCCTCTAAGCCAATCGTATATATGCTATGTTTAATTGCGTTTTCTTATTGTTACGTTCTATTGAAGCTTCTGTGGTATTTCCGAGTGTTTAAATTTAGTATTCTATACCACGAGGATATGATTCCTAAGTTCACAGTGCTCGACAAGGAAGGGAAGATTTTTTGTAGGGAATTTTTAACATCATCAGCTACAGTGGAGCGTATCAGAGGAGCCTAAAATGGTTTTACGTGTGTTCCTTTTTCCGGATTTTGGGTTGCGGAATTCTCTGCGTAATTATCCTGAAGGACCCGAATAGGGCTCGAGCACACGCGACTCAAGATAGGATTCAATTCTTGAAGATAATTTGTGTCTCCATCAGGGAGCTAAACGCTTGCAGTTCTATTTTGCACAGGGTGTGACAAGGGTCCGAGTTTTCTGCATTTATTGTAAAACAGAACTCGAGCAACAGTAGGTACGATTTGGTGATGGAGGATAGGAGAGCTCAGAAAGTCGGCGGAATGGTTGCTTTGCGGCCTCGGCAGAGAGGCCAGCCAGATCCTCCGCCTCGAGGCCCCTGCGCCTCTGGGTCGGTGCCAGATCTAATTTACTTAGAATGCTTTCTGGAGTAGGAGAGAAACATCCGACTTACGCACACCGCAATAATCAAACATTAAATATCCAATAAGTATTCAAAAGTCAGGACTCAGTGGGTTGTCAAATCGAAACATTAGATTAAACTTTTAAGTAATTTAAGGAATTTAAGCTCGAACATCGTCAATTAGATTATTCAGCTAATTTTTTGAGTCTGAGATAGGTGCGTGCCTCAGTATTATGAAAATATAATTACTTTGAAAGATAAGTTGCTTAGCGATTGGAATATGTACACAGGCATGAGAAAATTAAATAGATACCTGTAGAAACCGTTTAATTTATTGAACAAGTAATTTATACCATTAAAATGCGTATAAATGGTCACAATGCGAATAACTAATGCTTCCTTGACTTCCCCTTTTCACTTTTTAATGCAATGACCCTTCTTGGCATGCTAGTGATGAATTAACGAATATCATCTTAAGGGATTTCTTACCATGTTAAGCTTAACATGCTTAAGGAGCTGATGCTCTTGTACGCATTCCTTGAAGGGACCCATAAAAAAGCATTGCGCACGATTTAGTCGGGAAAACGAAGAAATCAAAGATTGTCATCAAACCTGGAAATAAAGTGGCTAGGGGAGAGAGGGATAATAATGTTTATCGATGCCTGAGCTATAAGGGCCTTCGCCCCATTCTGTTGAAATCTGACTCTGCTGATTGAAATATGTCTTCGTTGTAATTCATGTAGAAAAATTGCTTGTCACTTCGATGTATGGCCATTTTTATCCATAGTTTACCAAGGGTTCACTTCAAGGCTTTGCAGCGGTGTTTCAATAAACTGCTAAATTTTCTTAAGTTCTATTTCCTGAGATATTAAAGTTTAAACAGGAATGGGAAAAAGTGTATGTATTTACATGCAAGAGCCTGTACTGAAGCCAAGGTAAAATCCACACAAAGACGAAAAAATATAGTACACATCTTAATCATTTAAACATACTCACCAGAATTATTTGAATTGAATCTTTGAGCTCACTAGTTAGACCCAATTTAAACCTCAATAAAGAGATTAAAAGACGTGAGAATTATCCATCAGTTCAACGAGTGAGTCGCTACATCAATGTGCTCTGGAGGACCACGTAGGTGGAGAGAGAATCAATACGAAGATGCGCTGCAAGATTACAACGATTAATGTTGTAAGTTTTGGAAGTGCTCTGGTGCACGTCTGTAACGAACGCGTAATATACAAACATGACTTGGTTAACGAAGGAGTTACGGATCTCTGTCCTTATCTGAGCTTATTTTCCAAGTATGATTTCCTTCCCTTTTGTATTCACGGTTTTCCTCAGTGAGGTGTTTTGCTGAATGTTCTGAAAAAATAATTCCCTCATCTCGTACCGAAATCGATGTAACAAATCTTCCTCTGATTGAAAAAATGCACCAAGATTCGCCACTTCTTTCTCTGCAGGGTTACAGATATTAGAATGCTTTTTTTTTGGCATTTTTTTCCACATATCTGAAGAGACAAGAGCCAGTAATGTCAACGATCTTCATAGGTCACTCCAGAAAATCATGTGTTGTTAATTGCTGACTTTGCATACGTAGATTAATGGCGTACAGATTTATTCCGAGATACTTTATTGAACAGCCATGAACTGTCTAAATTTACATGCAGAATGAAGGATTTATCGTGAACATTCTTTAGAAATAGCGTACGCTTTTTCAAAATAGTCGTGCACTTTCTAAGGCCGGTTTCTTATCGGACAAGCCCAACCTAAAACTTCTAAAACCGTCCTTGCAATGTAAATATTTGCCGTACTAGGTTATCCCAGTCTTAAGAAAAGGCATTAGATTGAATGGCTTCAATTTTGAATGCTGACTGAATGAAAGTAATGGATTTTTATGTACTGCTGATGAGTATTTTTGCAGTCTCATTGTTCATCTTTTCATTTCATCAAACAGCACACCTGCAAAACATGAATTTCTGGTCTCGGAACTCTATATTCTGAAAATTCCCTAACTCGAATACGTTCGGTTCATGTAATCCTTTAAATTTCCATTCTAGGATAAAATTAGTGTTACGAATAAATTACGCAATTTTATAGCGCTGCAAAATTATTTGTGAACGCGAAGAACTCCAACGCAGACCAACAAGAGCGAGCTGTACATATTTGCAGGGTGCAGGTGGACGGGACGTGGCGCTGCTATCGCGCGTTTGTTTTCAATGTTTCAAAAGCTCCCGGCTGAACGAGTCGCCTTTCCTCGGCTTCCACCGCTCCGATATTTTCCAATGTTGGGTTGTTTCTCTGGGCGGTCCTTTTCATGCGACCGATATCCAGGTCACGTTCAAAAATAACGAAAACAAAATGCAGGAATTATCGGGACTAACATATCGTGTAGGTGTATGGAGGTAAAAATACGATACTAATGTGAGATTTTAGAATTATTGTGTGGATTACGGCAACTGCCATTATTTCGTATTGCCCAGAGAAATTAATTTGAATTTGTAAAAACATTCCACTGTACCGGGCATGGGATTGTTCTACCAAGCATTATTATTTTATAAGGATTCGAAAATCTACCACTGATAAGTATTCCAATTCTACATAACGAGTGTACGTCGAATAACTCACCGGAATATTCCAGAGATTCAAATTAGATTAAAGCGTGAATTTGAACCCCAAACTTGCCCAAAACAGAAGGATATGAGCGAACCACGTGAGATGTGTTCGTTAATAATACAAACGCTTAAAAAACTCTTCGCGCTTGCAATAAATTGCTTCTAAGTGAGGAACGAAGGGGCAGAATTCATCTCTCACTACAAGTTTTCAATTATTTAAGCATTGAAAGATATTTTCGGTAACGGTTTTCTGATGACGCTAAGACAAAAACTGCGCTAAGAAAAGCGTGGTTTCGAAATTGTAAGCAAACCTTGCGAATCGCTCACAACCGTGAAGCCCTGCTACAGGACAGTGGATCAACTGCATGTAGAGTAGAGCAAAACGATTTCTAGAGTTGTAGATAGGCTAAAATACAAGTTCTACATTTCCCGAAACACGTGTGTGATGCTTTTTTATATGATTTTAATTTATAACATAACCATAACAAAACCTGTTTTATTTATTATAAGCCCTACCAGGTATACACACTTAAAAATTCCTAAAAAGTATATGGACTTGAAAAGCTATCCTTCCAAGTGTTATACACCTCGAACCTAATCTCTGCACACAGACTCATTAATGATTATAATCAGGTATTGCAACAGTTTCCCAAACTAAAACTCCGAACAAACTCTAGACTCATCTATGTACTCAGACTCCAGGCATGTCTTCGGGATAAGAACATCGAGTCAACTTCCGACTCTAACAATAAACTCGCATTCAAAGTACAGGCTCTTGGGAATCAAAATCAGCCGTACTCCGTCCATTTTCAGACGTAACCAAAATACCAAATTCTAAATGTTACCCCGAGTCTACATCCCTGTTACTGCACTAAATTTCACACGTAGACTCCGCTTCAAACTCCATACCTCAACTCTCCCCTAAACTCCACGCTAGACCCCCATTACAAACTCCGATCTCAGCATCTCATATCAAACTTCACGCCCAAAATAACTTAAAGCTCACCGTCCGGCGAAATTTCATCTATGCGTACACTCCAAACCTTGGCTGGAGAATCAAAAACCTCGGAGAACTTAGAAGATCTTGAATCAGAGAAACTAAAAGAAAATTACGACTTTGTTTAATTTTGTAGTGATAAAATTTATTTGCAAATGCTTATGGTTGAAAAAGTGATGGAAATAATTTTCAACTCGAGCCGGCACATTCCCTGGGAAACATTTTTCAGGATTATTTTTACCTGCATTGAATTCAGCCCCAACTAGTTCCATCATTTTTTGAAATTACCAAAAACTTTTTCTGTCTTTCTATGCCATCCCTTTTTGTTATGAGTGCCCTTGCCGTACAATTTTGGTTTTATTTGTTTTTTAATAACGCATGCACTTTTATCACTCCTTTGAGGTCCGACTAGGGTGTAATTTGAAGCTTATTCAAAATGGCAATATATCAAATTGACTGGAAGTCTTACAGATTTGGACTCGAAAGCGTAAGTCTATAAGGCATCCATCAATGAGTCATTCAAACATTCGACTTCTAAGATCTCATGACGCGCGAAAGTTTCTAGACATAAAACATTTATTCCTAACCTTATATTTTACATACCTGGTCGGCCTCTTATCCCCATACTCATGGTAGCCTCTTTGCGCCCCCTCACGGTCTATGTATGGAAGGCTAGTCGGAGATCAAAATACTTAATATGACGTATACCTAAGTGGTAAAAATCCAACCTCTAATTTGATGTAGAAATTTGTATCGAATTCATTTTTCTCGTCAATAAAAATACGATAAATCGCATCCGCGTGACGTTGGTTTTGGTGCACCTGATCTTTGTTCTGCGATTGGAAGCCGCTTTTGACTGCGATCGAGTCGGACTGGCAACAGGGTTTTGCCCTCAACAGTCAGGGGGAATTTAGGTACGAGCCCAGAGCCGATGTTGTGAAAGATAGAAGATTCTCTCTAAATATTATTCAAACACAGTTTTCACATAGACGAACGATGAGTCATCTGTTTACAGAAATAAGGTAATCAGGAAGAGACTATCGAAATCATCGTGAGTAAAATTTGAGCTCTTCAGATTCTCCCGTCTATCATTTCAAAACCAAACTTGGAGAATAAAATATTGTCTCGTAAAATAAACGGGAAAGATGGTGAAATTTTTAGTTGCTAAGTAAGTTTTCTTACGTTTACAAGTTTACAGTAAAACTTGCTAAATAGCGGCAAATTAAATTTTCCTATTACACTGGCTTCTCGTCCGGAGGGGACCGACGTTTCACTCGGTGTCTCCAACTTGATGGCAGTCGCAACTACTCGTGACTTATCCTTTCTCGTTTTGTTCATTGCATGAACCCTTATTTCTAAGGCGTATTTTTGAGCAGGTATGTCATTCATTCGCCTTACAATATTACCACTCACTCTACATATCGTACTTAGAAAATTGTGCTGAATTTTCGCAACATTAACTCATCGAACACAGTTATTTTCAGCATTGTAAAATCCACAATCTATAATGGTAGAGTGCTAATAGTCGTCAACTTTTATATAATCTTACGTACGTGCGATTCCTACTAACACGATATTTTTTAGTTATGTTGATCATAGAGTTACTTCCAAAATTATTAACACCCTTGTATTATTCGTGGATATATCTGAATAAATCAGGCTACTATAAGCTACTTTTTTTAGCAATGCTACTACCAAAAGTTTTGAAGGTGTTCTGGGTAAAACGTAAAATGTGAGTTTTTTGAAAGAATTTATTTTCAAGAAATAATGAACGACAATAACGAGTAAGCCATGTTCATATTAATTCATACCCATGCCAATAGCCCGATATAAGACACTTATAGTGTAACATAACAATGTTATTACAATCATAAGTAAATTGAATTTATTTATCCTGATAATCTGGGTAATTTTAGATTACTGCAATTAGTGCACTTAAAATTAGGATCCGTGAAATCCTCAGTTCACCTCAACCCTCCATTCAGACAAAGAAGGTCAGTGTAGAATGTAGACGGAAAATTGTAGATATTCACGAGAACAATAGTTGCTTCATATCGATTCTTAAGCAATTTGAAGTCCTTGTATCAACTGTTCAAGGCATTGTACAAAAAGTTTAGCAGTTCAAAAAGCCGAATATCCTCGAGAACCTTACAAGGCTTGGAAGAAAGAAGCTCTCCCCTCGTGTGGCAAGGCAAGCAGTTGCTAGATGTGAATAAAAACTTTAAGAGCAAAGTGTTGTTGCAGCCTCCAAGTATAAAGGGAATCGCAATTCCGCGATCAACACTTCAAAGAACACTTAATAAGGCAGGAATGAAAACATGTAGACCCAGTAAAATATCTCTTCTTATGTCTAAGCCCGTTAAAGCCCGATTATTTTTTGTCAGAGAATATATTGATAAAGAGGCTAGCTTCTTGTCATCAGTGCTGAGGTCATTTTAGACTAAGATGGACCTTTTTGGTCACAGTTAAGTTTATTGTCTGAGGAGGAGATCAAGTGGACCATCCAACTGAAAATCACTGTTCCACTATGAAACATGAGTGTTTGAGGCCAATGTTTTGATAATGTTGCTCGACCAACGTTACTGGATGCGTTGTAAAGGTTGAGGGAATCGTGAAACAAGGCCATTAAGTTAATGATCCATGGTAATGGCCTTAATCATACTGCAAGATCTGTTATGAAATCGTTGAAAGGAAATGACGTCAAAGTTCTGCAGTAACGATGTAAAAGCCCAAACTATATCGGATCAAAACTTTGTCGAGGGTTCTTAGGAAAAGTGTCAAATCCAGAAAACCCCGGAATCTTGAAGAATTTGAAGAAATTATAAGAGTCGAGTGATCCAATACTTCTGTTGACGTCTACGAGCCTCGTAGTGAACCATAGAAAACGTGTGGAGGCAGTTATTAACAATGAAGGCTGCGCAAAAGGTTATTGAGATTGGTAAGTGTACGTAGGAACTTGTTTATATGTTATTGTTGTTCATTATTTTTCGAAAAAAATATTTCAAAATCATTTTTTTTCTATTCTATTCTATAATGCCTTCGAAATCTTTGGTATAAGCATTGCTAAAAAAAGTAGCCTACCAAAAAAATTATTCGAATATATTCAAGAATAATACAAGGATGGGAATAATTTTGGGCGTAACTACATATTAATTCCGTGATATAATTAGTAATACGCTTAGTCATGGAAGAGAAAATCTAGTAAAACGCCTTTTCTCTCTGAATAAGAGCTAAAAGCAAATTTACGTCCCAAGCATTTTCCTTTTTGCTTTTCATTGCTTTGAATGAAATCAAATTAGTGGCATCGCTGTCAATGCGTAATGTTACGTGAGGTCAAATAAGGGAGAAAAAAAAATTATGCTCACGTAAACTAAGAAACTCAAAGAAGGCAATCATCTACCGTTACGAAACGATTTATTTCCTTTTTTGCGATGAAGCAAAGTTCGAAACTGAGGCGACACAAGTTCTATTTTGTCAAGTTGGCCATTTCAAGGACGAACGTCAAACTCGGCCTATGGTTAGATCTGCGTGACGAATGCTACACACAGCAACCGCAGATGTGTTTAGGAAGAACGAATTTAAATTTCAACAAACTATTACCCCCTCGCTGGCTCGAAACTCCGTGTGTTCGAGCTAGACGCCTCGCACACTCGGCGAGGGGTGAGAAGGTTCTCTACCTTGGGCTTTCCGCCATGAAATTTATTTTAATTGAAATAGAATGAGCGCCCGTGCTTTTTAAATGGAGGTTTCACGTTCCTGCTAATCTCACCGACCAAATGCATGCGGTGCATTTACCAAATGCATGCGGTGCATTTACCAAATGCATGCGGTGCTTTTGGACTGGCACGGAACAAAGCTGGACAGCTCTAATAGTTTTGCAGCCGGGCGGCGCTAAACCTACTGTATTGGTGATCGAAATACTTCATATGACTTGTATCAAAGTGATAAAGATCCTAACTATAATTTGATGTAAAATTTAATCGAATAATAATTTCATACAGAATCCCAGCTCCGTACACAGCTGGCATAAGAAAATCCTGGTCAGAGTAGCTATAAAAATTCATTCCTAGCAATAACTTTTGAGCGACGTAAAAACGGTTCAAATCAATAATTAATACCGAAGATTGTATCTGGTGATTTAATGACCTCTCTGGATACAAGTTTTCCTTATTAATTAAGAATAAGCTGTGAAACGTGGACTGTACTTGAAGCTCTCCCTTCTTCGATAGTGGAAGACAACGAATATGTCTACGCCTGTCGTAGCGATTGCAATTTTACACGCAAAGTATACACAATTATTGCGAGAATTCGTATGAACTTTTGTTACCTGAGCCTCTAACTGAGTCCCTGACAAGAGGTGGCAATTCTAAAATTAATTTTTGATGTAGGCAGAACACATACAGACGTGTGAATTCCAAAATACCTAGCTGATGTATGTGAATATGGATGTAGTAGAAAACACTTACAGCCTATATTCCTTCTTATTTAGTGCAATGATAAAACAGATTCAACGTCTGCCAGCATCAACAGATTCAACAGATCCACTACTCCAGATGGAACCGAATATGTAATTGGGAATTGATGACATGCGTCTCTTGCTTCGCAGTCTCGGGCCTACGGAGAAGCTGTGCCGCACCCAGTGCTGTGATGCGGGGGTTAGATGAAAAAACTATCATTCATTAGCAACGCATGGAAAATGTTTAAGTTTAAAA
The DNA here is from genome assembly GCA_014899125.1 of Orchestia grillus. Classification (NCBI taxonomy): domain Eukaryota; kingdom Metazoa; phylum Arthropoda; class Malacostraca; order Amphipoda; family Talitridae; genus Orchestia; species Orchestia grillus. The sequence continues at coordinate 15,319 of VOMN01091544.1, forward strand.
TAGTATCTTTCTAATGCTGAAAAAAATGTCAACAAGGCTTAAATGATCCCTCAAAATCTACAATGGTACTTCACCGCTGCCATCATAGTGATCCTTCGAAATTAGCTCGTCCTACTGCGAAAGCGGTATGAACGATTTCATCCAATACATCAAAATTGCTTCAGGACTGATATTGTACTTTATTTGACGAGGGAATATGTTACTACTCGTAACAGTGTAATTGCAGTGCACTGGAGTACGCAGACAAAATCCGTGCTTGGATAATATGATGTGAAAATTTAATTGCAATGGTTTGTGTGGAGCTGCTAGGCCTGTTACAATTTTGAATGTTTCGTGTTTTTAGAGTATTGTTTTTCTAGTATAACTGGTAAAATTAATTATGTTACTAATTATGTCTATTAAATTTGTTACATTTAGTGACTTGTGGAAAGACGAAAAACATTCGGAAGGTTAATAACATCATGAACAGCCATGAAAAAAATATTATCACAACGTATAAAATACCTCGTCTAATCATAATTAAACAAACATTTTTATTGGAGTCGAGATCACCAGGAAGTCATTCTTAGAAACCCAGTTAATGAGGTCGTTTTCCTAACTTGACTAATGATATTCGCGTGATTATTTTTTCATCTGTCGGCACGGAGTACACTAATTTTGCACTTATTTACGTACTATAATTTACATTTGACCAAGTTTTTTATTTTAATTTCAGGAATTTGCCAAGAACTAGGAAAATTTTTTAATATGCATATCGGACAGCAAAAATTTAATTAGGATTTGGGATCCACTCGAATGAGCTCAAGTCTGATCCCTTCGGCTGAACTTAGTAGCCTTCTTGAAAGTTTCTCCTAACTAATTTAAAGACTTTCGAAATTGAATAAAAGTTCTATTTTTGTCCAAAATTGGATGAATGTATGCAATAGCTGCGTCGCTTAAATTGTGCTTTATGATACAAAGGAGATTTGCCGCACTTTTCACTCTCATTAATTGAGCTAGTATTCACAAGGAAAGTATGAACACACTGTACATGCAGGGTATACAATATTGAAACTCAACCAAAAATGATCGATGTATGCCGAAAGGCTTGAAGAGGAAATTGAGCGATTTTCTGTCATTTCATCAGGCTCACTTGTTTTTTCCAAATTTTTTTGTTCACGGTGAATCACGTCCGTCAGAAGCAGTGAACTCTGTTAGTGATTATGTTTCATGAAAGTTTGATTGTAAATACTTTTAATATGTGGCTGCTACGCGTGAATATATTGTATTCATTTATAAGTTTCCAGACATAACCTAGCTAAACATTGTTAACTAAGGCTAAGCTCGTCAAGGTATGAGGTCTCTTTTCATGAAAAGTAATGAAAAGTATGGACTCGTCACTATGTATATTCCGATCAAGACTCTAAAATAACAGTTGAAAAGCTTGTCTGTGTTTCATGAAAACCAGAGGATAAGAAAAAGCTACTGTTTGAGCACTTATTTTCAAGTAGACTTGAACAAAGCAAACTTGAAATTCTTCTAAGCGAAATTCGACTTCTTTAAAGCAAAGTTCGATTTCATTTGCGTTATTGAGAGCGAAATTGATTTTATCACAGTGAAATTCATTTCTATCAGCGCAAAATTTGATTTCACCAAAGCAAAATTCGATTTCATTAGAACGAAATTCAATTTCATCAGAACAAAATTTGTGCTCATCAGAGTCAAACTAAGTTTCGCTATACGGGAATTTTTATTACTAAAGAAGTATTATTTGACTTCTTTCGATCCGAAACCAACAATATTTAGGTACCCAGATGAGTTAGATCATCAAAATCATAAACATTTGACACAAATTTGCTAAACAATATTCCAGAGTAATATGGATGTCTTCCTTCTCCAAAAGCAGCGTCTTGAAAACATCATTAAGTTCTTAAAATAAAGACGAAAATCAGGGTGTCTCGTGGAAAATTTTCAAGTCATATCACGACGAGAAGCGCTGGAAAAAAAGGAGTATGTAACATCAGCATCTAAATAACAAAGTTGCTGCGAAGAGATGCGGAGGCAATTAGAAATTAAAATATTCTTTTTCAGTAAGTAGAAACGGACAAAAACATTCGTTTTTAACTCGTGGTGTGTTACGTGTTTCGTAGCTTGAATTCAATCTGTATGCATAAATACTAGCAAAACAAACGTTAAGAATTGGTTCGATGGAAAACAAATATAGCTGCAGAATATGCGGAACACTCAAAACACAAGCAGCAAAGAAAATTATACCAAGAATTTCTCATACGAAGTGGTTTTTCAAAAGGTCGTACAATAGGTGTGGATGGGGCTTGACAAACTTTAATTTTAAGTCGAACGTCCACAAAAACGTTGACAAGTTGAAACGTGTGAATCGATTGTTTTACCTGCAGGCAAAGGATCGAATTCATACCGTATTAAAACCGTGCATTTTCGAGCAGATGTGCTTTTTAGCATCAAACGAAACTCTTTCAAATCAGAAAATTGCTTACAGTGGATCAAAAACCTTGTTGCAGCATATAAAACTCGAAAAATTGAAGATTTGATTTTATATTCGACAATATCCGAAATCAATGTAAATTGCATTTCTACAAAACATAATTTTAAATGTTTCGGCCTCTGGCTATTTTCAGCGAAAGAGAAAAATCTCGGGAAGTGTTAAAATTGAACCTAATTTCATACATGTGATGTAAATTTCCAAGGAAAAAATATAACGACACCACACAAATGGTTAAGCAACAACAAAAAGGCAAATTAGAAATGAAGGTTGAACAAAATAATAGCAACATGCAGAAAAGACTCAAATTGAGGTTATCTGATTACTACTGAGGGGGGAATGAGCTGAGGCTATCATTTAAAACAGACTCAAGCTTGAAGACAAATAAATAATCTAAAATTCGTACTTCTGCGTAACATTTTTCCTTCGATTGGATAGAAAATTGATTAGCTGAAACCGGGCCATTGCATTTATCAGGATGTTCACGAGAAGCTTGCTTCAACGAGAGAAGCTTGCATTCTAGCAGAAAGCTTATCCTTATAAATAAAAAAATTTTGATTCTAAAGCTGTTCACTAAAACAATTGCGTTGTGAAGCACATGTCCCTAAATTATTTTGCTAATACCACCACCAGTTCTTTCCTCATCATGTGTCCATACACAATTACCATTAAGCCAAGGCCACATTATCAACCCAAGACTTCATAGTAAACTTCAACTTCCCTTTTTCAAAGACTTCAAAAACTGGAGAAACACTTTTTCCAGTCCGACGCTAAGACGCCCAAAACCCTGACTAGAGCTGGCAGTTGATGTCAAAAACGCATCTACTTCAGAAGGTGACGTTGCATTATATTGATCATTGCGACGGCTTTTTAAAGTATCAACGTTGAAGATACTTTGAATCTGAGTTATTTTGACCAATTATCAATTTTGCTTCATGTATTGTAACACATTTTTGGCATTTTATGCTTCTGGCTCACAAAGCATCGGTCAGGAGGTGTGTCAGGGATCTCGCATACGAACTCAGCTGCAAATCAGTATGTGCAGCAGTATTGATGATCTTTGCATCAATTGTAATATCACTAGCCAATTTTCTCACGCATATTGCTCGGTTTTTCTAAATGTTGGCTTTGAGAGCTTTATGGAATGCATGACTCAGTTTTTTGACATGCCTCCACTCGCCTACTGTCTCCTGATGCTTCCCATATCCATCACCCGGCCCTCAACTTTGCAGACGTTCCACCGAGGCCCCTACATTCTCAGCGACGCGTCTAATGGAAAGTCTGACGCGAAATAAATCTACACAGTGATGAGGTTTGGCTTCTCGAGAGGACATTTCGGCTTGTAAAACTAAAACTTTTGTCTACACTACTCTATAAATATTCAGTTTGAAACACAAGGTGACACAGAAGTCCTTTCAGCCTTTTATTTCGGTTCTAGAAGAAGTAAATTACACATGGGTAATTTACAGTGAACTTCACTTCATGGGGCTAGCTAGTGGCTATTTAATAATCTAGTACTCGTGTCGGAAGAAATACTTACCCGACTGAACTTTCACTAATACAAATTTCAATTCAACACGGCAACTGCGGCTGACAGATAATACCACGCCGTCTTCTGCTACCAACTTCCTCGTATTCCTTCCACGCCAGAAATGAGTGCGCATTGTAGCTGTTTTCGATAATGTAACTGAAGACAACAATGTAGGCTTCAGAAAGCCAAACAAATGCTGCCCTGATTGCTTCCCATGTCGTCGATAACGTTTCTTCGATGTCTTCATTTTGTACAATTCAGCCATGGCTATCGCCGCTGCTTCTTGGTTGGAAACCATGTGAGGAGACCGTATCAAACCGCGCCAGCGAAATATCTACCCCTAAGTTTTGCTCCACATTATTTGAGCGGCTTCGGCATTTCTATACACGTATTGGAAAAAAGTTACGCGGCAGCCTAATGCTATTTATGGGAGAGGCGCGGTAGGGAATATGGGAGAGGATGCGGTAGGGAATATGGGAGAGGCTGCAGTAGGGAATATGGGAGAGGCTGCGGTAGGGAATATGGGAGAGGCTGCGGTTAGGAATATGGGAGAGGATGCGGCAGGGAATATGGGAGAGGATGCGGCAGGGAATACACACAGGCTGCGACCAAACAAAGAAGGGCTGCGGGACTCGAAGTTCACAGTCTCTGTATATTTTTGAGCCCAGAAGGCATAAGAGGAAGGAGAGGAGGTGGAGGAGCGGAAGAGATACGCTATAAGTATAGCAGGGTCATCCAGTTTCGGATTGGATTATATAAAAGAAAATGCTTTTTTGGAATAGGCATCAAAGTGGGAATGTAGTTCGTCAGATTCTTTCATCCGATCACGAGAAATTTAATTTCGGTGTATGTTTTCTTTAACACTATCACGTTTACTTTGGTGTGTTTAATACAGACGCGAGTTGCGACACACAAATATAGAATTATTTTCAGGCAAAAAGAACTTAGAATTTGTAGATACGTTTTCGATCCATTTGCTCCTTCTTCCTTCGCTGAAAGTAAGGTTGTAAGATGAAAATAAGCAGTAGAATATCCAGATTGGTTTACCGAATGTAAGATGTGCAAATGCACGAGTGAAAGATTCGGGAAAATTATGTAGCTTACGCATGCAACCGCCTGACCGCGGAGAGAAGTCATCTAAATAAGGACGTAACGTTCGAGGCAGTAAACAGAATAAATGAGTTTTAAATTGAGCGAAGTATTGAAGCACTCAATGTTTGCTCGGTTTATTTGAATGAAGTAAACGGTTATGAAGGAACACGACTGAAAATTGAGGTAAAACTGAAATAAAAATATTACCGGTGTAATTATAATTCAATTTTCATCCTTCTAACCTTAGTAATACTGATTCCTATATAAATGATGAGCCAAATTCCTAAAAGACTAAAGTATGTTTTTCTAAACGCTTTACAAGCGAAATAGTGTGAGGTAATTGATGTACAAGATACAGCCACGAGTATCTCCACGAGTGCATAACAATGCTTTAGTCCCGGAGATATACCTGCAGTATATGCATACAAACGTTCCCATGTTCGCACAGGCTTTTGGTTATGTTTTTTTTTACCTCTGTCACACGCAGTTGCACTAAAAGGTCGTGAAAACACGAGTATGGCGTGAAACAATCACGCTGTATTCTCTTAGGTACTGTATTTTAGGTACCAAAATAGCTAAAGTTAATCGAAGTTCACAATCGTACGTAAGCGTTAAAGCGTTAGAAGATATCCTGCGGTTATCGAAACGGTTTAAAACAAAGTTCATGGGAGCTGGAGATATTTCTGTATTCGCATGAATACTGATTGGTTAACTTGGCGGCTCCGAACCTTCACTCGCTGAATTTTCTGTTGTAGTTTAAAGGAAAGTAATTTATGCATTAGAAAATTTCTGCTTATTTGGTTGAGCGTAAGCCTTGTGAGGTTCACTGCTAATGCGCAAGCGCACGTTAATTTGCCCAGAAGTTTAAAATAATGCTTAAGAGGATGTAGCTCTTCTATTTAACTTGAAAAACTTTTTTAAAACAACTGTGTAGCTTCACAATAAAAACTTTTGTCGTCTTTTTATAAGCCTTTTGTGCGCTCACATCAAGAACTCGATATTTTTGCATGGAGTCTTCTGGCAACAAGAGGTTTACTCGTTCAGTCGTTCTGGGTGAACAATCAACACATTTGCTGGACTTTAAATGTACTTGGAGAATCTTTCAATTTCATTGATTGATGAACGTAATAAATACCAGTGCCTCGAAAAACAATGACTAATTTCTTGTTTGGGGAGCTCATTTCGGTAACATCGCAACCAAGGGAAGTAATGTTGAAATTAATACAAGCATTAAGGGAAACTAGTTAGCGCTACGCGCTACAGCAAAAATGAATTAAAGGCTATTACTTCCTAGTCATTGTAGATATTTAACAATATCTGTAGTTGGGGGTCTGGGTCTAAATCTAGTCTCGACAGAAATCCTTTTCTTTAACTTAATGAAGTCCTATAATTTTACGGAAAAACAGATCACTTGTTTTATTTTTTCAGTCATCTGAGAATTTATGCTCGTAAAAACTTTTACATTCGCTGGTGGACCAATTGAAGTGAGTGTAATGCTCCGACAAGTTGAGGTTCCAGTTTTCAAACATGCAGTCGATTGGAAACTTGAATCTGGACTCAACGTTTCCTATCAAGGTACATAACCAATGCCTTTTTAGTTCGCCCTGCCATGGAATCTTGTCTGTAGAATCAGAATAAACAATGTGTGGTTGTCTTACAGGACTTTAAGTTTGTCCCATGCTTCGAACATTTCATATTGATAGAGGTTTTCAATCCTAACTACACGGGATACATTCGTTGCAAAATTTGAATATGAGCCCAAGTTTGAAATAGAACTCACGGACTGCCCTCCTCGACGCCTAGATTTCGGTGACATTAAAAGTGAGTTTTCAGATAGCAATTCCATCAGTTTTCCCAGATACATGTAGAGTGTATTTTTATTGATGTATGATGAAAGATTTTCTGCCTAGAACTCAGAAGTTTTAGGTCTAATTAAAGACGGATCGATTATGGATGTACTGTTAAAAGATAAAATAAAAACCCACTCTTACATATCTAGTTACCAATTTGACTTTCAATTATATTAACTGTAAGCCATTGCAATGAAAATATGTTCACATCCACGAAGCTTTTCATTCAAAATGGGGGTTACTGTTATTACTAGTATTTATTTGATCTTCATAAAATCCAATGTATTAGTTGCACACATTGTACAACGCTGAGCACTCAAACTGGTCAGAAATATTTAACTTATTTTTACTCCAATGGACACATGTTATAGATCAAAAAGTCTGTGTATTTTAAGTGGTTACAAAACCCAGACGGACGAACTTAACTCAGCAGTTAGAAAAGTATATGAACAAAATTCACCCCCAACAAAAATAAAAAAGGAGGTCGCCAATACATAGCAGAGTTAGGAAATGGTGAAATTGCACACTAGCTAAAGCACCGCAGGAACAAAATATTGATTGATGGACGCCTTCCCACTCCCCCATAGATCATTGAAGATGTAGCAAGAAGCGGTGGTAAGCTTTAGACCAAGAAAAAACACCCGTTTCATCAACAATGCGTTAAAAAATGCCTCACGCTACTCAACGCACAGTAAAGAAAGACACGGTCAACTTGTACGAGAACTTTGTGATTATGAGAAATTATTTTAAAATGCAATAGGTCTTCTAGCATTTGTATGTTCAATTGCATGTTCAATGATATTGTATGTTCAATTGTACGTTCAAGATGTTGTATGTTCAATTGTACGTTCAAAGATGTTGTATGTTCAATTGTACGTTCAAAGATATTGTATGTTTAATTGTACGTTTCGCACGTAAAATTCATGGTGAGAAAAATGTCATCACAATTGTCGCTCAGGCCGCCATTCAGTTTACATTTAGTTTTCATCTCACCATTCATTAAAGGTGAGCTCTTTCAACGGATTGTGGGAGCTTCTGTAGTGCTGAACTGGAACTTCATTTGCAATACTGAAATAGATTCGCATGGATTCAAAAAGAACTCCAGCCCACCATTCTGCACCTGGAAAGGAAACTGTATGCTCCACTTCGGTCTAGCTTGTGTGATATACTTTAATGGTTTGCTTTCCAAAACTTTCTACAAATGTAAAACATTTTCTTAAAAATTTAAAATCAGCTTAGAATTCTAGTTTCAAAATTATCATTCATACATTTGTAAAGATATGAGATCTAAGATACTACCAAGTCATACAACTCATTAATCCAAATCGAATAGTCACCTATATGTGTGCGAACTATGCATTAGGTAGTTGAAATAGATGATCGACAACAAAATTAACTATTTCTTGTCGAAAACATTTCTTTACCATGTGTTCATGGAAACAGGCTCTGAAGATAACAAGAAGCCAACACCATCAGAAGAATGGCTCAGTGAGAACAGAATAGGAACAATAATAACCGCTCACCATTGTCCGTTCATTAACGCATTTGGAACACGTTACCGGTCGGATTTGACCTTGGATTTTCTTATTAAATGATCATGAATTCTGGAATGCCATGGACGCTCTCCCCAGGATCTTCTGTCTATAATTTTCAAGTCACTTTCCTTTACCTAGGATTCTGCACAGCTCGATTTGGAGGCGAGGGAGGAAGGTGTACGGAATGGGCCCTGGTACGAAAGCTTCTATTTTGATGCTAGGGTGTCCGGGCATACAATTTACGTGACCTCATACCAACGCATGTAGTTGCGCACACTGTGCGTCACGAAATGGCGAGTACGAGCTCCTATGTATGGATGGAAACCGTCGCATCCAAAATATGGTTTCCAATAATTTTTTTTAATTTCTTCACTTCATTTTCCTCTGCAATTGCAATTCGATCACCTTGGCCATTTTTTTAGATATGTAAAGAATAATTTAGTCACAGCAGATGATTTGTTACGAAAAGTGATATGTTCCCCATTTCGTACCTCAAATTCATACTGCAATGAATTGCGGTTACGAAACTACTGTAAGTGGGTAAGAAAGACCCGCTCAGATCATTCCTTAGTGCATGATTCCGTTAATCCAAAAACATTTTGTTACGTTGTACTATTTTTGGCATGTATCAAAACTCTAGAATGAATTTATGCAGCATTTACAGTTATATTTTCCATTCAACTTCAAGAAGATCAAAATGTCGGAAATTTTTGCGCATATTTATACATTAAAAACCTCGTACGATCTGAGAATATCTTTCGCCACGCGCTCATTTGGCTGAAGGACTCGAACTTAAATAAGATGCATGAATGGGAAAGCATATTATTTCAATGTACTATTCTATATTACCAAACTTTCCACGCAAATAAAATATGAAAGAAATATAAGCAGCGAAACGTTTACTTCTTTTCCTCATCAAAAGCAATATTCCATCTCCTGAAAATCATCTATGAACTTCATCGGCGCACCCAAATTTCATTCTTCGGTATGTTTATATCGCAATCAAATTACATGGGTAGCGAATTTCAGCTCAGCGCATCCTAAAGATTGGTTAAGCAAAGCAATCTAAATTGGATTAGGGGATCAAAGGACGTCATCAACATTTGGGTGGCCCCTCGCAGATCTCCGATCGCCCTTATTGACTTATTCAGAGACCAACCGAATCTTTCGTAATGACAAAAGGGAAGCTGGGCGCCATCCTGCATCGAGGCTTTTACTTACGATGAATGTAAACGTTTTCAGAGATCATCGGATTAACTGTACCTCCTCCTTACCGTAATGACTTGAAGATAAGGCATTTGCATGTCGCATATCAGCGCCGGCTTTCTAGTAATACTTTTTAACAGGCAGACTGCTCTGTTGATTTATCCTTATTTTGTACTCTAGAAATTATACTTCCTAATTCGACAGTGCTTCTGATTGATTATGCAGGTATGTTTTATTCACTGAAACTTTAAAATAACTTATGCATTTTCAATTAGTGTACAACATCACATTCTATCATGCTAAAAATAATTAATTCTAACGATGGTGTATGTTCAGTGAAATAATTTTGCTCGTAATTGTCATGTTCACGAATGTTTGTGCTATTTTAGTACTCCAATTGTTCAGTTAGATTATACAAATCATTATAAATACTAAAAATGGGCAAGAAATTGGTCTATCTGAAAATGATGGAGTTAAAACTACATCCAAGCTTGGATCTGGTATGACATCTCTAGAAATATTCAAAAAGTTACTTCGTTACCCCCGTACTACCAGATCATTTATGCTATTTGGTAAAACAAGCAGAAAGACACAAGAACAAACGTATTTACGAAAGTTATTTGCAAGGGATATTTGAAAATAAAGTTAGAAACTTCCAAAACTTCTCAGTCTACTAGCAATAATTTTTTTGCAGCGGCTGGAACACCAAAAGACGGCGAAACCACCAGTTGTAAGATCCTCAACACCCTTGCCACAGTGAAGAGCTTTAACAAAAAGCCTCAGTTTGAGAAGCAAACAGAACCAAAAGGGTTGAATAGGCACAGGATTACATCAAGGTCAATTCCAGCAACGTGATTTTCACTGATGAGTTTCTTGGTTGTGATGGGTGATCATCGGGTTGGCTGTTGCATGGTCGGTCGGCAGGAGGGACAACATGACTCGCCCAACAAGGGGGTGGGCGAGTCATGTCTTGGGCAGGTATCAAAGGAGATGAGTTAATCGGCCCCTACAAACTACTAAAAGCAGTATAACTGAATCAAATTCATATTTTAAGCTTTCATAGCACGTCTTTCTTAATTAAAATTTCATTTAGTATGCTACTATCTGGCATATGTTTACTTTAGGAGTGTGTTTTTACGATTTTTTTAAATGCAGTGTCGGTTATGAACATTCATTGCGTCCAGTGCCTTTGCACGTCAATGATGGGGCAAGGAGCAGAGAATATTTTGCTCCTAGCTAGCAGTGAATAAAGCTAACCGCAAAGAATATTATAGTGCTAAGAGACTATAGATAACATGACCATTCTTCCTTGCTTCTAGAGGCATCGTCTTTATCCTTGTGTCACTGTATCTCAGTAGGAGAAGAATTGCTCGTCAATAAATCTTGTGGAAGAAACCCAATGCTTCAACCGAAAATTTATTTGCGCTAAGTACTAGCGAATTTTTCAAAATCTTCGCTTTAAACCCTACAGGGGTTTGCTGTTTCTTAGGTATAACAACCAGGAGTGACTTCATCTCCCAGATATGACCGCCTAAAGCCTCGGTATAGTTTGGTATCTGAGTTCCAAATATATTTCCTAGCGTAAGAGCTACCCAAAGAATTAGATCGTCTAGATAACTGAGTATTAAGAAAGTAGTACCAGATTGACATCTGTGGAAATGGTGTCTTGCATCATGCCGTCGTTAATCTACTTGAAAAATACTTGAATCTTACTATCTACTTAAAACTTTTTTAATTAGGACAGTGCACAGAACGCGTATTTCGAATCTTGGGCGACATCTTCAAGTTGCCTCGACACAACCCGTCATTTCACCGATGCTCCAAATTCGTTATTTTTATCATCTTGATTTTTTGAGGCGCCTTATTTTCCTCGTCGCGCTTTGAACGACTTTTATTGCCAATGAACTAGAGGAAATTTCGATTGATGTTGCTCTTGGGTAGAGCGGATTTTCTTTCTAGCAATAAATTTCCATTAGTATTTTAATAAACTTATCCTGTTCGCTTGAGAGGAAAATTTTTTTGTAGAATAAATTTTTCAAGCGCATGCGATGGGAATTTTTGTTAATTCCAACTTTAAGTCGGCATACTTCACAGGGCGTTACATTCGTCGCAAGCTTCTGTTTTGGCATGATTGGATAGAATTTTTTCTGAGATGTGGAAATAAATTTTCTAGAGATTTTAAAGCTCAGAAGCAGTTGTTTTGGAAGAAATTAAGAGTACTTTCTTTACATCAGTACACATCATGAAGCAAAGTCTACGGAAATTAGAACTGCGATTTCACTTACTCTGCCAAAAGTTATATGCGTCTATCGTTATGTAAAATTAACGATACAAACCTATTCTAACCAACCTAACCTTACCTAGCCTAACGAAGCCCTAAAATAACTTTAACGTAACGATAACATAGCTTTAACGTAACCCTAACGTAACTTTAACGTAACCGTAACAAAGCTCTACCGTAACCCTAACGTCACTGAAAGAACGCGCATTAGCAGGAGACAGGTTGTACTATATAAACTAATTTTTAACGATGTTTTTTGCAGTAAGCCTTTCGAAAATATATATCTGCAACTCAGATAAAACATTCTATCCATGGATACCAAAATTAAGGCTGTACGATGCCTAAGACAGTGTGTCCAGTATGTCGACCCAACGTCAATATTGACCGAATCTTTCATTAAATTCAGCTGCTAGCAAAGTTAATTAATGACAAAATGTTCTGAGAAGTAGTTGTCATAGTTGAGCTTACTCTTAAAGCTTTTTTTTTTGAGTGAGCCGTAGTTTGAATTTTTTCGTTTGGTTAACGCTTAAGATTTTGTTTCAGCTTTGGGCCTCTTTCAGTCCCAGATCGCCGCCCAATTTTGATTCCGTCACTCACCATTTGCGTTTCAGTAGATGATAGAAGTCACAAAAATTTGTATGCGTCGTGCACATTGAAAAATCCACCCGAGAGAGGTTCATATCTGTCAAAATATATTCTAGAGTCGCATCTGTGAGCGTGAAAGTATTATAAGTATCGAACTTGCAGCTTGGTGAATTAATTTTCTCCCATACTATGTCAATTTTTCTCTGCACTTAAGAGCAATTAATTCCCTCGTCTGATTTGTAAAAGAGCCATGTGTTCATTGCAGATATTCTATCTACGAGCATATACTAGTAGACGCTACTCGCCAGAACTGGTGGGACAAATGATGTTCAATTCTTAAGATGCCCTGTTATTCACAGTAACTGTGTCTTGATATAATCCTATTTTCAGTATCACTGATACGGACTGCCTTATATTAGTTTAGTCTGCCTTATATTAGTCTCGCTATTAGTTTAGGAATACGGACCCGGGAATTTTCTTCGGTGTAAATCCTGAAGAGCGTAATGCAAAGACGGACGGACAGAAGGACCAATCAACCGACCAAGTAAGCCACACTAGGCTATTATATTAAAATATAACAAAGTGCATGAAATTCTCCGTAAAGTGAATGTGTTCAATGAGATTCCCATTGCAATAGCATAAGAGAAATTATGCACAAAAAACATAAATTTATTTAATGAGGCACCTGGTGTTTTATTATGTAGTGTTGATTGACGTTTGAGCTAGGGCAACTTTTTGCTCAATTGTACCCGTAAAGTAAGGAAGAATTGCTCATCTCTCAGTTCCAATTTAAAAGTTAAGCATCGCGTAAGAGCGGCGCCAGCGTTGGGGTGCAGCGCCGTCTCTCTCCGTGGCGGTGGCGATGTGTCGCTTTATGAGCTGACTTTCTCATGAACGCTGTAATTAATTACATGCCGAGCGTTAACTAGTTACCATATTTCAGCTTTCACTGTTGCCCAAGCGCTACTTTAAATTTTTACCAAGGCTCGCTGGCTTCAACGCTATTTCTGCTCTAAATTGGGCCCGAGGAGACGAATTTCACTTCATGGATTTTGAGAAGATCATCTCACAGATACCTGAATTCATGGTTCTCATTGTTCAATCAGAACCATGAAGCCTTATTGTGATTTTATTGTGATTTTAACTACTTCCTTGCCCGTAGATCTTGTAGTTGTAAATCAATTGTGGTTGAAAGTATGACTGCAGTATGTCAAAAGTATGTGTGGTCAAAAGTATGACTACAGTATGTCCATCATTGAGAATCTCAATCGGAAAAATGATGTTTTCTCCATTTGAGACCTCAATAGCTTGCACTTTTAGTTTTAAATCGGAAATTAACGTCACATTGTATATTTATGCCTCCACAGTATAAAATGAGTAGCTTGCTTTACCGTGAATGAATTTAATGTAATTATAGCAATTGATTTTGAAGGCTAGGATTGTAATTGAATAAAAAGGCTAAATTATAGTAACTGATTCTAACTGATTTCGAAACGGTGCGTTCAGCTCGCAGTTACACTATAGCACAAATGTTCACATGCTTATGCATAAAGCCCCGCACGGAATATACCATGGGAGAGCAAAGATGAAGCCATGTGCAAGAGGGATGAACTTAGCATCATATATCAGCTAGGTTGAAACGCTGAAACTTGCAATGCGTGCGAGAGATCCAGTGAAAACCTCAGTAGAAACGAAAAAATTTTGCATCGGTGCTTGAATCTGATGAAAAGAGATATATCGTAAGCCCTTCAGGGCAAGGCGGCGTCATCAACACACAAGGAAAAGTATTATACTTCGTCCCACGCGCAGAAATGTCAAGATTCGGATCACAATAATCATCAACGGAAAAATGAACGGTGTTCGGTCATGTACTCCACGTAACTTTTTGCTTAGGCTCACCCTACACTATTGAGTGGAGTTTTGCACGAAAGGTTCGTACTTTTTAAAATTCTCTTTATACTGTCTTCAATAATAAAATCCACGTAATGATCGGTCCATCAGACTAGTTTGAGATCAGGGTTCTCGAGGGAACTGGAAGGCCAGTTCAGAGGAGTCTTGCGTAGCAGCCTGATTACAGTTATTAAGGAGTCGTGGATGTTAGACGAGTCATGGGCTTCAGATATGTAAATTGCACGAGTAATTTTCAGGTTGATGGTATGCTCTCTTGCGCATGTCGAGGCAAAGTGCGTGGTCTCAGGGGAGATTTTGGATTTATATTCAGGAATAAACGTACTGCGTTCGAATGTCATACATATGCGAGGAAGCTATCTCTGAGGAACGAAACTGCGCGTGTTATATTGCCTTAAGTCTCTCAGTCCGATGCTATCTCTAACGCTAGTTTACAAATATCTTACTCAATGCACAAAGCTTCAGTATGATAGAATTCATGTATAATCTATTGCTCAAGAAAGTAAATGCAGTAGTTATGTATCGCGAGTCTAAAAAAGACAATCGAGAAGCAATGCCGCTGAATATTTTCCTGAATCATAGAGTTACCTTATCAAGAAGTGGACAAAATACGGTACTATCAGACACACTCACTCCAATTAGGGAGCTGCCTGATCAGGGAGTGGACAAAATACGGTACTATCAGACACACTCACTCCAATCTTCTTTTCGAACTTGGCGTACAACGAAGCAGAGCGTCACTGCCTATTGGCTCGCAGCTGATATTGCGAGCGTATATATATAGAGTGTATGCGTGTGAGTTCGCTTATATCTTTATGTAGCAATATTATACGTCATATGCGGTAATGTGTTAATCTATCTACATGCGGTAATCTATATGTTAACTTATAACGTAATATGACAACTACAACTATTAATGGCCAGAAAATCCTGAACAGAAATTAACTTTGTACTACGAAAATCAAATGAGTCCTTCTTACCGAACTGGTGAATATACTGTACACACGGTGAATATACTTTGCCCCGCCTTTTTTTTGCGCCTTTTATTTGCGATAATTTTGACATGAAACAATGTTATTTTCAGTATCATTGATAAGAACTGTCTTATCTGACAGTCTCACTGATTAGGAATACAAACCCCAAAATTTCCCCTATCTAAATCGTTAAAACCGTGACGGAGAGACGGACGGACGGACCAGCCAAGCAAGTAAGCAACACTGTACTATTATTATACGTATAATGGGATAATGGAATTACTGATGCCATCGGACGTACTGACACGGCTGATATTATAGTACAGATTATGCACAACGTGGTAAAAACATAACTACACTCTAAATTAAAATTCAAACGAGTGTTGGCAGCTTCATTGACAATCACTTCAATTCAACGCTCAAAGTACAGTAATAGAGTATATATGACGTTGAAGAGCAGTTACACGGTTCGTGCTGGTAATTCTCGTAATCCAAGTGGTATTGGTGAAGGTACTCCTGGCCTTGTACAGCCTCAGGGAGGAGCGTGTGCGCCCGACCACCCAAACGACTTGACTTCAACAAGTCAAATGCCAGCGCCTCGTGAGCCCTGACAGGAAACTCCGTGCAAAGTTGTGACGTGGATTTGTTTATATAACAAATTGAACGACCAGCATGTCAACTGCTTCATTTCTTGTGCATTACAGAGTTCTGGTGAGGAGCTGAAGCGATCGATGAAAGGAACAGTATATGATCTAAGGATCGGTATATGAAAGGAACAGTATATGATCTAAGGATGGGTATATGAAAGGAACAGTATATGATCTAAGGATCGTTACATAAAAGGAACAATATATGATCTAAGGATCGGTATATGGAAGGAACAGTATATGATCTAGGGATCGGTATATGAAAGGAACAGTATATGAAAGGAACAGTATATCATCTAGTCAACAGTATATGAACGGATGCTAAAACGCTGCGGCGACGTAGATCGTATTGCTTACAATAGAGTAGCAGTGCTAATAACTGTGTCATTAAGGTATATTAAGGTAAATAATTAATAAATAAAAACTAGCTCATGAGATTAATTTGACTGTACTTCTATGATGTTTTCCAAACTTGCCTAACATAAAGCAAAGATTTATGCTCGTCGTACTTCAATGCATGAAACAATGCGTTCACTTTTTCCTAACGAGGAATAAAATCTGAAAAACTGCGACTATTCGAGTCCAACTCCAAATAAAAATCAATTAGATTTCTGTAGAGCATTTGCCTATGCTGTGATCCAAGTACTTAGACAAATAAGCATTGAATTCCTATGAAAAACCTAAGAAAATCGTAGACATACTTTATTCAGATGACCCAATCTCATACTAATGTATTTCAACAATCATTCAATCGCCCTTATTGCGCGACCTTTATCACGTGTTACAAATAAAAGTAACGAATTGACTGATACTATCCAGAGTTTCTGAGTAGTTGCTAATTTGGTTTAGGAACTCGTCGATAATGGGAACGTCATCAGCGACCCTCAACCAGAGCTTCGATTGGTGGTCATCACTGCCTAGAGATCCCATTCATCACGCTCGGAGAGTTCCTGTAACTATCTGCGTTTTAACCTTTAAGTAAAAATTATCTCTATGGAAAGAGCGTTCACAAGTCATTCATACTTTTCCAGTAAATAAGTAGGTATCAATATTTAGAAGAATGTAAGTTATATGTATTGTGTAGAGTGTTTCAGAATTTTTTGAACAAACTTTAACATAAGTTTGACTCTATGCGGGCATGTCCCAAAATATTTCGTTATGAAGTTACAGAGACTTGAAGGTTAGATAGTTTGGCAAATGCACAGTGAAACATTTATTTCATCTTTTAATATTCTTTATCTATGCAGAAAAACTTAAAATTTATGAATTTCATTTTGTGACGTCAGTGAATCCTATTACACAATATTCTGTTTGTGCCTTTTCACGGTAGTCAAACCTGGAGTGGAGATTCAAATGTAATCAATTTTTTCATGTCAAATGTGAAATCGTGAAGTTATTATAATTTTGCCTGATCTGTCATTATGTTCATTCTGGCGCGTCAGTGGCACAAACCAAAACTCTAAACCTTTCTGAATACATGTAATGTAAATAATTTATTTAAATTTATGTCTATCCGATTCCACATATAATTATTTCTCAAGAATCATATAAATTATGAAAATGTTAGATGTGTCTGATGTTCGTTACCATGAATTTATAAAAAGTTACACTAACATACAATTTTTTTTACCTCTGATTTTGACGCAACTGGTCGAAAGTAACTATCAATTTTGTTTTGCCCGTTTCAGATTCACATGAATATTGTTATACATAGATTGTAAAGAAGCGACATATACTAGATACTACACAAAAAAGAATAAATTTAAATCCTCATATTTTAGTATAAATAAAAATAACACGTTAAATGAGAATAACTTGAATTGCGGGGGCAGCTTAAACACCAACTGTGATAGCAACATGATTTCGCCTCAGCCAGTCGGTCAAATTTAGGCGGTGCAGCGAGTCTCGTTGACAGACTTCGTGCCTGCCTTGCTCCTCGTGAGGATGCTGATTAGAGCTACTAATGACAATTTGGCGGAGTGTATCTTTACGGATCTTCAAACCGTAATTCCTGGTTGAAATTCATGGATACCTGATATACCTTCTTCCCGATGGTTTTGGTATGTTAATTAATAGCTCGTTTCATTACTTCATTTGCTGGCACAAGTGTACTTTTAATGCGTTTCGCTAAATTCCCCACTGGAACAACAGCGTTTCAGAAAAAATTGCTGGGCTTTCGACGCAATTGCAAAGTAAACAAAAAATACTCGAGTTAAAATTTGAGTTTCATTTCTTTCCGACACCCTGCAGAGCGTCTGCATAATCGGATGTCCCTGAAGGGAGAGCATGTACATCAAAGAAAAGCTTCTTTTGCGTGTTGGTCTCGCAACGTCCATTAAACTGTTTTTTCAACCTTCAAAGCAAAAATCGCTTTACAATTTACTCTCGCATGGTTTGCTCAGTTGCGTATTTGAAAGACTGGGAAAACAGAAAAATTTTGTACAGGATATTTCAAAACTTTAGATGATTCGCTAACATGGGCTGGATTTTTTAATTGAGAAAAAGAAAAACAGCCAAAAATTACGTAGCCCAAGTCGCTTTGATCACAAAGTAGATCGGGTAATTCTCTACCCTTCAGCACTTCATACACTTTATCTTTTCTTTGGACGGCCAATACCGCGATGCCTCACAGTCGTGAGCTGCCAGTTGGGCTACACCAAAGCTGCGAATTTAAGCTTATGAAGCCTTAAATTATGCGGAATAGGTTAGGAAGTTACCGACGGTGCAGGTTTGAGCTAATAGTCACTCTATGAAAACCATCAGTTCTAGTACAATTGGCCCTGAAGAGAACAAAAGTATGTACATGGTGATTTTTAATGATGAGACCAAAAAGAACCTTTTACAACTCTTATTTTATCGAACGGATTTTTAAAAGCTAAGTGTCCATGAAATTTTGAGGCACATCAGTTTTATTTGACATCAATGCATCCTTAGGGGATATTTAGAGGGAAGAGTTTACCGCGATAAACTGTGACGTGCGATTTTTAATAAAGGGAAAAAATAACTTATAATAAATTATGAAAAAATTGAAAAATTAAAAAAAAACGAGTCTTGAGACTTATAAGTTTTAATTTGATTGCCTTTTGAAAACGATATTCTTTACGTGCAGAGGCTGTTTATTGCGTCACTTGGGAGTTCTGGCCTAATTCGCCGGATTTCTGCCTTGAATTGGTGTAGATCTATCGGCTTATCACCGTAAACGATTCCCTTTAGGCATCCTTTGAGGATACAATGACACCAAATGGAACTGGTATCTCTCAGAATTTCACAGAGGCTTAGTTTTCTTAAAACTTGTTTAAAATAATATGATTTAAGGTAGATTCTTTTTGTTCTCGTCATTAAAAATCACCCCGTATATTACTTAACAAGAAAAACCTTTTACTGACAAACCTGGCGTAGCCAAACACTTCGTCTTAAAGTCTTCAATCACAGAATCCTGTCAAGTTAAATATCTCCTCTTTCGTCACAGTTCTAAAAACCTTCTTTCTACGATGCTACTTATTCGATCGAATTTCTCAATCGTCTAGTTTCGATCATCGTATTAAAGTGCTTAGCTTCTGCTCTGAGTAATTTTTTCAAGTAATTATACAATTTGAGTGATCCTATGGTGAATGGGCTGCTGTTTGAGTATTTGTGAGACACTAGCTCTGTACAGTGTTTCATTGCAATTATTTCCAAGGTATGCCAGCCAGCGACAGGCAGTATGATATCCATAGAGCACAGTCTCTGATCCCAGTCAAAATTCTGCTATAGAGCGACGGTCTTCTGAAGTTGAGATCTTCTACAGCTGATCTTCGAGATATGAAGGAGTTATTTTAAGCCCCATCTGATTTGCGTAAAAATTTCTAGTTGCAGGGATTCGAAATATGTATTCAGGTATTCGGATTCACGGAGTAGAAAACTTTCAACGCACACCAAACGACGCTCCGAACACGTAGGTCATATTTCGAGGACTGCCTGTGTTCCACAGCATAAGTCTTGGTCTCCTCAGCAGGCATTCCGGAGCAAACGGATCACTCAACGTACGACTTCGACCGCCGCACTGAACGACTCTTCGCTCTGAAGTTTTGATGTGCAGGCCGGCCCATTCGTGGTCTTTTTATGGCCTGGAAACTATAGATACCCACGGGTTGATAAATGCACTCTATATCTCAATTCGCTTCAAAAGTAAGAATGTATTTATTGCAGGACGTGGACTCGTTCTCACTTTTTTTAGTGAAGTTGATATGAAGTTTAATACATTTCTATTGTAGGAAAATTCATTTATTGTGCTCAAAATTCAAACGAACATTTAATTTTTATTTATTTACGTACAATAATGGAGATTAGGGCTTTTTGTCCTTCCACGTCACGAGGGGAGGGGCGGCCTGAGAAGAATAGAAAAAATCCCCAAAAATCCCCAAGAAATCATTGAAAATGCTAAAGGGTTTTTAGCATTTTTACATGCGGCTTTGGACTCACCGTCACAACAGTTTTACGATCGATCACGTTGCATAGCCTCGGTAATATTTATCATTGAGATGCTTTCGCGTTGCATAAAATGATGAAACACTAGAACAGCTTGTAGGTCGAGAAAATATAGATTTGAGTTAAGATTTGATGATGTTGAACATAGCCGTGATTATTTTATGAATTTATGATTTACTGTCGAATCTATTTTCAGGGAAAATATCCACATTATCACTAACCCACAAAAAAAAACATTTATTGTACGAACCAAGGAAAGATAGCCGAAATTATTCCTCCTGTGATTAAATGTCTATTTACATTTATCATTTGCTTGTCAATTAGGTACTCTAGATGCTATAAACTCCAATTGAAATGTTCGTGGCGGAACTCATATTTCATGTACGAATTTGGATACGAATGATATACTGTAATATTTCCCTAATCGAGAGTACACCAAAGAAGAACAGTCATTATGATACGGTTATTTCAATTCAAATATTTGAATTAATGGCTATAGTTCCAAAGTGACAAAGCGAATGCAGTACAGACACTTTTAATTTTTTAATTTTAAATTTGACAACTAGGCGGTCATTTTTCCTGCGTCCTTTTACCTGAAAAAATAACTTAAAAACAACTTGTGAAAATAATAGTCATACAGCACAGTGGAATTTATGCAGAGAAGTTATGTAGGTCACGCAAACTAAATTCCAGCTTCAGATACGATTTTTGCTATGTTTTGATACGATTCGTCACATGATGCTTCCTCCTGACAGGTCGCTACAAAAGAATTCGGACGCTTAATAAAGCGACTCCGACTCGTAGCCGACGATGCAGCTCCCAGCCGCCTGCCATGCATACTGTAGCGGCGGTCGCAGCCAGTCTCGACCTGCCCGCAAATTCTCTCAAAAATTGCAGCTCCGTGCGGCCATCGTGAACGCTTCTGCTGCCACTAGATGAACTGACGAGTGTTCACCGTTCTGTGGAGCAGGTCGAGTTCTATTCATCAACCGGCGACAAGGTGCCTCCGAGTTTAGGTCTTGTTTCTGAGGACTGATGTTCTAAAGGTGACGTGTAAAAAGGTCATTTCCACATTTTACTTTCCATTTTAACAATCAGTCTAACTAAAAACTCACTATTGCAGCAGCATCGGATCAAATAAATTGTTTTTTCGCTATAATTACGTGAGTACAAGTTTTTAGTTTGGTGGCAAATATTGCGGTTGGTGTAAGATTAGTCTTAAGCTGTCCGTAAATATTCAATACATTGAAGTCTTTCACTATTGACGTAGCATAAATGGTGAAACCATGTTATAGATGCCTACGTAATTCTGGATCATAATTGCAGAAAATCCTAATTGAAACCTCAAAATCCACGGAAAAATAACTAAATTTGAGGTAGAGGCAACGCTGTAAGAAAAGATGGGAGTAGAGGACAGTTTCATTACTTCATATTCCTGTCTGAAGACAGAATAATTTTTTAATAGTTTTCTAAAGTAATTTTCATGCAGTGAGCGGGCTAACATAGTATTCTAACGATGAAAATACTTGAATGAATTAACATGATAAGCTTTTGGGGTATTAATCGGGAGACTTGGACCACACTGAGAGGAGAAACTGACTGAATGATCTCACCTCCACCATAGTAATTAAGAAGATCTTAGTAATTAAGTACTCTACTAAAATCAAATGGTCGTAACCAGGCAGACGGGAAAAAGGTGAGTTGGGTTCCTATTCTCCCGAAAGAATCTAAGCGAACTAAAGGATGCTAACACTTGATTAAATCTTCGGGATTTTCATTAAAGTAACTTTTGCAAACGACCCTTAAACGATCGCAAAAAATCCACAAAAGTTTGGATGGCTCACTCGAGTGCCCTGGGGGGGTAAAAATAGTTCGTCTTGGCGAACAGCTTTTTGCTGAGAGCCGTCATCTGAAGTGGCGGTGGCATTGACGACTATTTCTCATTTAACTCACCAGAATTTAGACATTTTAGGATTTTTTTACGTTGTGAATATGTCCTGAAGTTGGCGATTTTTTGTCCCTCCACATGTGAAAGTTAAAAGTTAACAATTTACATTCTTTGAGCCGTACACACGGTGTACCATGGGAGACTTTGCGTTGTGGAAACATATCATTGAGAACGTCACACTTCCCTCAATTATGACCTTCATTTGAAGAGAAATACAAAAATCGGTTCATACACACCGAAGTTGTCATGTTCGATGTATGCCGACTAGAAGCTCCAACAGCAACTGCTCGTAGGCCTCAACAAACTTGGGGAAATATTGGCAGAATATCTACGTTCATGTACAGCATACCACATGAAGACTGAGTACGGATATTACAATACATTTGTCTTTGGGTGGCGCAGACATTTTCCAAACAATTTTCTACAATGAACCAATAGCGTAATTGTTGTGATGACATTTCAAATTTTTTTATAAGCTAGTGCAAGGGAAATTATGATGTACTGCGCTCATATCAAAGATGAGTAATTTGCTCCAGTTCCTCGGAATTCATCATTCTATTTGATGAATAATTTCTATAATTTCACCATCCCAAACAATCAAGATTTGAAGCTACTCTGACGTCACCTCGTACTACATATCTGACAGGTCCCATCAACTCATGCGGTTTATGCACAACAATAGGGAGTACTATTTTCTTGGTGTGTTTTGATGTATGCTTCTAATTTTTAGATAATTTAAATAATTTACTCCAGAGGTTGTTTTACTTAAGCAGTTTTAACTCAGGCAAAAATGTGCCGTGCACAAACACAACCTATTGGCTCTCTAAGTTTATTAGTAGTACTCCTAACCGTGGACTTTGTGGTACTCACATCAATGTACTTTCGGTTCTTATTAAATTTCAGCTCCCATAGAAAATCTTGTATCATTGAAGAGGCTGCTCGGGTTCATAAATTCCTCGAGAATTAGGATGCATGAGTTAGGGCCAGCAGGAATTCAAACTGATTTACGGTACGTGACGCGCACTCGAGAAAACTTCGCTTTTGCAGGGAGAGACTCGTACTGTCCAGAAAGCGCCATAATACTAATATTTCAATAATAGTATTGGCTAATAAATGGCACGGTATACGTACGAGTATACCATCGAGAAATACCCAGCCTCCGTAACTCATACAAGAGAACAGAACTGTCGATACCGTAGATCGAAAATTACTGAATGATTAAATACATAAATAAAATTAATTAATGTAATCCGTTTTCAATTTTCGTTAATGCTTAGCATATCATTGGTTCTAAAAGTATGACTTCTAGCGAGTTAGCACTCAAGGTTGAAATTTTTTTTTCTGATTCAGTTGAACAAACCATGGATAGGGAATTGTGAAGGATTTCCTTCAAAACCTTGGTAAAACCAATTGAAAAAAGAGGCAGGCTATCAAAATTTGATCAGAGTTTGCATCTGCATCGTCTTTGAAATTGAATAGTGTTTGTGGTACGAAACTGTTTTCAAGCATAGACGCCATTGTTACCACGTCTCGGAGTAATTCTCAACTATGTATACTGCAAGAGCTCTTCAAGTAGCGCAATGGATTCCAGTTGTCATGAATATTTCAGAGGTTAATGATCTATGGAGATCTTGAATTAAGCTATGGACATAGATAGACATGGCTTAGATAGCTTGAATTAACTTTCTTCTCTGTAAATATTGCTTCACGCTAAATTTGAGTCTCAGCCATATACATAACAAATGTGATTAACATCCTCCAGTTTAAATTTCTGAGCCAACAAATATTTATGCTCAGTTTTCTGCTACTGAATTGTGCAGTATTTTAGTTTGCATCCCATGCAGAGGTTCAAGATTAACATCAGGGTCAACGTAGTATTTGCTATTTCATTCGAAGAAATGTATTATATTGGAATTCCTTTATGAAAAGCAATTTCTCGTTTAAAACTGCCGTAACAAATCGCATTGCCTTCGATAAGACTGACGGTTTCGAGATCGATTTGAATTTCATTTTCTTGATGATTTTATACGGAAATGAAGCTAGTAAGGGTTTCCGAGCTGAATTTCCTGTAGGGAATGAAATCTGAAGAGGGATATAAATGAAACCACAAATCACATTTATTACCCAAGTATAATACGAGGAATAAATACATTAAGATACAGAACTGATGAATAAGGCACAGTTGCAGAGACCCTCCCTGCGTCTCCGACTTTCCATCAACCACCATTGGTTGATCGCAGCGTCGCTGGGGCGCATCTGATGAAGAACGAAATGATTTAGTAGAAACAACTTCATATAACATCCGAGCGAGTGCTAAGCAGTCTGCAAACACAAATATCAATGATACAAAGCTACTTTTAGTAGACACACAATCATAAGCTGTTCGATACAATCGTCTTTAACTTGTTTTTTACGACTTTACCGGGTGTTGACCTTCTTTTATTACGGCCTGTCTGTCGTTGAAAGAGAACTGACTCATTGAACTGCTTATGGCTTGCTTGCACAAGCTAGCATTTCCTTTACACGCGCAGCATCGTTAGTGTCAGAACCAATACCTGAGTCGGGGCTGGTCTGGGCCCCCAGTCACTGATGTCTGTAATTGAGGGGTCTGTTATGCACTGATGTCTGTAATTGAGGGGTCTGTTACGCACTGATGTCTGTAATCTCGGGGTCTGTTATGCACTGTTGTCTGTAATCTCGGGGTCTGTTACACACTGATATCTGTAATCGCTAGGTCTGTAGTGCACTGATGTCTGTAATCGTAAGGTCTGTAATGCACTGGTGTCTGTAATCGCAGAGGCAGGCACCGGCAACATTCACAAGGCAGTAGCAATACCTGGCCAACTTAGAGCGAGCCGACACCAAGTTGTGGCTAAATTCTTGGTTCGGCTTCAGTATTTGCTTAGCGAGGGAGACAATACTCGGATAGATTTTCTGGGGTGATTTGAACTTAGAAATGCACGTCACTGAAGTTATTTCATTACTTTCTGGTTTTTGAGTAATTTTAACTAACAAGAAAAATTACTAATGATGAAAAAGATTCAAGAACGACACCATTTAAGGGTAAAATTAGGGAAAATTAATTACAAATAGGTTGCCATAAGCTGCAAATTTAACAGCATTAAAATACTGCTAAAGAATGCTCCTATTATTTTCTGAGTTCATTGAGTGTAAGGAATGTTAAAAACTCTCGTATATTCATTTCTGTACTAAAATACTCTACGTGAGTCAAGAAGTGAACGAAATACCCAAGAGTCAAAACATTTAAAATTGCAACGTTTCGGTGCTTCTGACATCGTTATCAAGCTAATCAATCTGAAATACTCAAACTCGAGTTAAAAATATTCCAAAGGGTCAGAATCAACATTACTCGATTTATCACAAAATTTTACGAACCCAGACTAGAAAATGTAATTTTGAATCACAAGTTAGCTTTAGTTCTGCCACTACACCCACCACCCTCTGCCACGCCCGCCCGACACCAGAAGGGGCAACTCTTGAAGTTCGTGCTATCCTATTTATTAACTAATCTCGTTATGAGGCTACTGAAGACAGAAAAAGAGTGTGTCATAGAATAAGATGTCCCGTGTACTTACTGTGACTGGATTTCATTGTCTGCTCAACTAAATTTCTCTCATCTCTCGAAAATTCCGTATTTTTGCTTGGGATTGGGAATAGATGATAGAAAAGAACTTTTGAACTTTCAGTACAAGTGTTTTAACATGAATATACATTTATGCATTATTCACAAATCTTTCTGAGCGAAAACAAAATCGATGAAACACAATTCAGTCCAGGACAACTGTAATTGACAAAACTCAACATATTTCTGTAATTGGTGGCCTGACCTGTGCTCAATAATAGAGTGAGGACGGTTCTTATCCGTACAAACTAGCTCGTGGTACTCTCCTCTAATCGTTTTTATCAGTGTCTTCAAACAAATGAAGTTCTTCAAGTTTCTTTGCAAACATGGAGCGGCTGCCAAAATTCACCTCAGATTCTCAGTAGCATTAAAGGACGAAGAGTTGCTAGGTCTTCGACGAACGCTTATGTTCTTTTTTACGATCTTCTTCTTCTTCTTTGTCCAATTTCACTTTCCGTTTCTGATCGTTGTCTTGCTAAATCGCCTATTTACACCACTTGGATCGACACATTTTTGCCCTTCGGAAAACTTCTCAAGTTTTCCCACGCATAGCGCCGTACATCCCTCGTCATTGATGCTGAGTTCATCTGGGCTGTACGAGGTGTCAAACTGACCCGAACTCCCTCAATGCTTGACTGAAGAAGGAGTGTTCTTCAGATCATAGCATGTCTCTGCATTAATCCATATGTGACGAACATTCGTATCATCCGATAGTTCTATCTCACGCACGTCAGACCTTACTATGTCTTCAAAACTCGATTCCTTCATCAAGGTAGTCTTTCGTGAACGTTAGATTGCTCTTCACATGTAAGAACTATACTGCAGTTTAGCACAAAATAAAGACGTATTGATTGTTCCAATGGAATTAATTTTTCAAGAACAATATTTCACTCATTTGAACTCCTCATTGCTCCAAGTCCTCCAGTACGTTCATGTGGACTTGGTTCATGTGGGGTCATACACTGATTCATCACCTTGAGTGGCTTGTAGGGTCGAGACCGGTCAACAGTCTGACCAGGAGCACAAGGAGTAGAAGCTCTTGGTAGGCTTGAGGTGGCTTCAGCATCATGCTTCCACACTTGTAGCACTACAATAGGAGAAGGCTCTTTAATACGCTTAGTAATTTCCTCATAAATTGCTCCTGAACTACGATGGTTGAACCGTGTTTTTCGAATGACTTGATGAAGTCCGGTCGCTTTTGCTAGCGCACACTCGGAGCCTTCTTGGCCCCGGAAATATGGAGAGGTTATGACTGAACATATCGTCGAAAGAAACATTGCATATTCGTGTGGATTTTTGTGAAAGCTTATGAAAGTTGTATGAATGTGTTCCACAAAAAATGTTTTCATTTTAGGGCACTGTGACAACGGTTATGTAGTATTGGTTTTGGTCAAGACACGTGTATCTTTTTTACCTGGTTTCGCCGTTGCAAAGGAAAACTCGGGAGCACACTTTATTCAATTTGTAGTATAAAAGTTTACTAAGTTTCCTATTTCTCCTTACTCCAAGCAAGCTCACGATATTTACGAAAAATAAAAATAATTCAATTGCGCAAATTTTTAGGACCAGTCACTACACACTATCCAAATTGACTTCTCCTTTTCACATGCTTAGGTTTTCGGTAAGTACAAAAAATTGAATTGTTAAATCGAAATATAATTCTATTCCATTACGCACAACAAAGATTTAAATGATGGTAAAATAAAAGTAAAAAATATTCAATAGTATAGCAACAAAATTTTCGACTTTTTCACGCCAACATTCTTACCGTATCAATTTCAACGCAAGGCTTATACATATGAACATTATTTTTCACGAGAGCTGATCAAAAAGTTCAGTAAACATATCTGATGTTGTAATATTTTCGACATCGTGGGAGCTAAAGTGATGCGACTTCGGAATTGAATCCCTGCTGTTGAGTGGCGAGTATAAGCGTTCCAGTGTACGTCAGTGTGCTCGCGTGAGTCGTGGAGTGAAGTTTTTGGTGCAGCGTTCGGCAGGTTGAGTCAAATGTCGAACTTTGAACAACGTGTAAAAATTAAATTGTGTTTTAACTCGATAAATTGGCTACAGAAACCCACCAAATATTTCAGCACGCATACGGAGGCGCAGCTGTCAAGTATATGACTGTTTACAAGTGGCTTGGTAGGTTCATAGGACAGGAATCTCTAGAAGATGATGAAAGAAGTGGTGGTTGAATTTGTTGCCAAAGGCCGCACTGTCAATTCTGTTTCCTACGTGGAATTTTTGAAGCTCCTACGTGAGACTATTGTATGGAAAAGATCAGAAAAGCGGAGAAATGACTGGCTGCTGCACCATGACAACGCGTCCTCTCACACGTAGCGCCTTTTTAGAAGTTCATGACTGGGCAGAATCTAGCTGCAGTTCCGCATCCGCCATATTCTCCCGACTTGGCACCTTGTAACTTCTGGCTATTCCCGAAACTGCAAAGGACGATGAAAGGAAAGCGATCTGACACATTGAAGATATCGAATCAAACACGACAGATCGCTTGAAATTGTTGAAGGAAGATGACTTCCAGGTATCTCTCCAACAGTGGCAGGAAAGGTAGAACAGGTGTGTATGTGTGGAAGGAAAGTACCTTGAAGGACATTAGTGACAAAACAAACTAATGTTCGTAACTTAATAAACATTCACTCATTTACCGAAGTTTCTGATCAGCCCTCGGACACTCACTGAGTATTACCAACATAACACTCAGTTCATGTACCGTATTGCGTATTTACAGGAGCCAGCATTTATCAAATTTCAGTTTGAAGGAATACTTCGAAATTTGACCCTGGTGTTCCACAAACATTCCCCGTTACAATACTGTGCTGGAGGGCCGCCACACACCCTCGGCATACCTTCACCTGCATGACAGTCTCTACAAAAGAAAGGCAGACGCATGCCATAAGCCGGCAAGGCTGGAAACTCAGTGTTTGCACCTCAGGCTTAGGGGCGATTTGGTCACCGCGTCGCAGCTCCGATCGTGAACATAAGAGCCAGGAAAGCTGGCCAAAGATTGGGGGAGAGGGCACATCCACCGCCAGTCTGCACCGCTGCTGATTCTTCCCCTGCAACATTTGCCGAAGAAATATATTAATTATTGCAATTTATGTACTTCACGAGAATTTACTGGGTGCATTAGAGTGTTCCTATAAGACAAGATATGACACTTGATAAGTATGCTTCTGTTTAACTAAAATAACTTCATCTGCCAAGGATAAACAGATCAAGAAACGAATTGCACTCATTCACGCACCTCGTGGAAAAGTTTATAAAATAAAATTGATGCATAAGCATACCACACAAAATTTTCCAAGTGAATATTAACGGAAACTATTCTAAGCGCAAATAATGGAAGCACAACCACAGCCTATCTATAGGGCGATACATTGATAGAGGTGATTAACAGCTACAAATTTTGAGAATAAAGTCTGATGCTTTTTATCAGTTCAGTTCCTCTTACCATTCACTACGTGAACAATGACGAAAGCCGCGTCAGCGAATTCAGGAGCACATGTATAGTTGCCGGAATCCGTCCTGATGGCTCGCGTGATGAACAGCTTTGACGTTGTTTTTGTTGGAGTTTTCTCAATCTCAAGACTAACGCCTCCTCTCGGGGAGTCGTAATCTAGGCTATTGGCATTCCTGAACCACGACACAGCTCCAACATTTTCCGAGTGCGTGTTAACGACACAAGTCAGGCTGATGGTAGACCCGTTCTGGATGTACACCTCAGATGGGCCTTGGATGCGAGCTTGTTGGACTGAAAGAACGAAAAAATTGCATTATGTAAAGTAGAAACCAAAGTAGATGTTGTTGGAATAATTCAAGGCGAGTATTTGCATGCACTGCTGCTGAGCGGTACCGTCAATCTTCGTGCACGAAGAGCACAAAAGAGCTCTGTTCCGGAATCCGAGTGAGTTCGCTGCGAATACGGCTGATTCAACCATTCCGTGACTGCCGTGCAGTTATAAAACACGGAAATTGTCCATTCGCTTTTACGAAGAGAAGTTGAACGTGGAGGATGTTCCATCATCCTTTCGAAATGCTACATCAGTATCGTAGCGGTTAAGTATATCATTACAAAAGTATTGTCGTAATTTGAACTCCTTCTGGAACTGTGGCTCTGTTCTTCATTCTTATTCCAATGTAGAATAAAAAGCCAAGGTGAGCCTCAGAAACAATGAACGTGGCATGAAATGTTCCGCGCTAAGCAGAGGAGTTTGAGGAGGAAGATTTCTTGGCCGTCCTGATTGAACTTCGAAACTCATTCAAAAGTTCCATATTGTTTTATTAATACCATTAACTGAATATGAGTTGTGTGCAAACTCTCTGCCCTGTTGAATTCGGATTATTTATAGCTGGAAATGTATTTCCGGTGTAAGAACATGTTATAATGTTGATTTCAGATAATTCAGTTTTGACGCAGGTAGAACATCTAATAATTTGTCTACAAGGAAGTACTTGATGGATCAAAATTGAAGAGCGTTATAAAACGGATAAAAACGCATTCAAAACTCACAACTGTTTTCCATTACTTCTACTTGAAAACAACCATCGAATTTTTAAGTATGTTTTCACAAATGTAAAATTAGCATGGGCACCCTAAAATTTTTGCTTAGAGCACGCACTCAAAGTATCATAAGATTCAAGACACAATACATAAATTTATTTCACATGCGTAATACCGTATTACGTACAGCATGAAATATTGGAACCAAAATTAACATTCAGTATTTATTATACAGCGGTAAAAAATGTCAGCACACGAAACAAAGCTAGAAGATCGCCTCTGCTTCTAAGTTATAATGTAAGTGAATAATCTATAGAACGTGGGGAAATCAATAATCAATATCAAAGGAGCGCAGTTTGAGTGGAATGCCTGTACACTCGAGCACAAATAATCTAGTCCTCCAACGAGCTGAAAAATAAATGTCGTTTGCAGTCGATATTTAATGAGAAAATATTCAACATTGCAGCACGGCGAACGACTTTGTTTTACAGAGGATTTCCATACTTACATTTTGTAAAAATTGTGGGATTCAAAAACGCTTCATCTTCATCGACTGAAATTTCTGCACAGCTTCTTCGTTTGGAGATTTATGGGAGAATGTAAAAAAATGAAGACGTTACGTTATAATACATTTTGCCGAAAATAGTAAATCTTCCAAGAAAAATCTTCATTTAAAGAACAACCCTGAGATGTTACTAAAACAAACTCCGCAACTACACTCAAAGGTAAGTTATCTTGAAGAGCAAAGATCTGTGTAAACTTCACAAGGTAGCTATCCAAGTGTCGCATTTGACGATGGTGTTCAGAGGGAAAAGGAAGTATTTGACGATGCTGTTAAGCTGTTCAGAGGAAAAAAGAACGCTCGAGTGTCGACTTATGAACGAAGACGACCGCTTAGGCGTTACGTGGCTGGCCCGGACCATCAAAAGAGATGATCTTCTTTACGAGGTCCTCCACCGAACCAGCTTTGTAGTGCTTCCTTTCACAAGACGTGATAAATCAGAAGTTTGAGCTCGGGAGAGCAGCTCGTGGATGTTCTGGGGACTATATTAGTCTGAAATACGTCGCCATCAAAGATAACGTGCCTTTGAACAACATGAACGTTTGATTGATGTAAGATAAATGAAGTCTTTTGATCGGATTTCATTTCCATGGCTTTGACGGCCGGATTAATCTCGTGAATAACCCAGTGCTTACGGAATATGTAAATTGGGCGCTAAAGTATTTGAAGCTTCCAGTTCTGCTCTCGGTACATCTCATTAAAAATTAAACGAATGCCGGTTATTATTGTCCTATTCTTTAGAGAGTTGAATTATAGACCCCCACGGTTGATACGAAAGCTTAAGTCAGGGTGAATCAATATTTATCAGATGCTACTTAGTAAATACGATATCATTCATAAGATTCAAGTATCGATTTAAATATTCGAATCCTTAGCAAAAGAAACAGTGTCACTGCTGTTTAGAAGTGAAGGACTTGAACAGTCTCATGAGGCTGCGTTCCTGTCATGTCAGTGCATCTACGATCGCACGGATGAAGAAAAAGTAAACTCTGAATAAACACGAAATTAATAGCAATAAAAGATGAGCCATTGGTGACATGCGGCTCCTCACAATTCGATCAGGCTTCTGCTGAGCGATTTTAAAATTTGCCTATTGAATAACTCCCAACTATAAATTATTTTGATTAATAATTTTGTATAATGGCCATCATAGAACAAATTTGCATAGCTCATAAGCCTCGGCATTTGCTGTTGAAAAATCATAAGAAAACTTGTTCGATATTGTCTCTCCCAAGACAATTAAGGCTATATTTCATAGTGTATTTGTCCTCATTAGAGCGATTTCATAATTCAGTACGATTTAATGCCTTATTTCCGAGCATGAGACAAATTTTACATAATTTGAGCATACAAGTCAAGCCTAAACCGAATTTACAAATCATTAAAAGATCATTCTCGTTTTCACCAAGCTAAAGATCGAAGGACTTTGCCCCTTTTTAAAGCACCACATCAAAGAATTGGAAATATCAGCCTGGAAAGAAGCGTTGCACGCATCTGAATGCCTAAATATTTTATTCTGAGTCAGATATCTGTGTGGCACACACACCATGGTGCGGTTGCATGAGAGCGAGCACGATCGGGGGGGCTGAGCCACCTCTAATTAAGAAGGGCGGATAGTTTTTTTGCTATTTGTTCTGCTTGTGGTCGACCTGCGCAGAACAGTTATGAATCTAACGACGCACTTTCTAGTACAATTATTCTCTAGTTTCAAGTTCTTGCATTTGATCTCGTTTAGGTTTTGCAAACGTCTTTTTTTGCACATTATGAAATCTACTAAAGTGTCACAAAGCTGCCCACTGATTAGCTATCCTTGTATAGTTGCTTTCATGAAGGACTTGTAAGTCGTCTGAAAAAGACCTTTAAGATCTCATTAAACTCTCGAACAATTGGGAGCACAATTTGATGGTAACGAAATCTACTTTTAAGTTCAGGATCCACTCAGCTTTGAAACTAAATCGAATAAATAAATATCAAATTGTTCCGTTTAATAGTTCAATGTGAAAATCTTCATTAAATACGTATAATAAACCTTTGTGTAACGCATTGTTTAAACGATATTTGAATTATTGAGAAAAATATACTACAAATTCTGTAAAGGCGTTATTTTCATTAGAAGGTGATAAGTATTCATACCGTATAAAAGAAATTATTGTCTATTGTTACCCATCCTCGTTTTTTGTTCTTCTCTATTGCGGGCTTTCTGACGTACGGAATAAAGATAAAGCTGATGCTGTCATTTGACGCCACGGAATGGCACTATCATCTGACCGATGTCGCGGGCTCATGTGAGATAATCATAATTTTCTTTATATCTGGACAAAGGTATATAATGACTCTGCCTTTAACCGCAACTTCGGAAGATCTGAGAAATCCAAATTGTGCTTGCGACCCTTACGACTATTATCAAGCTTACGAATAGCTGTTCTTACGACCGTTCGATATCTTCTTGCCCCCATGAAACCTTGAAAGCAATTCTATCCTCGCTCATTCGGAACTGACCTTCAACGTTGAGCGTCACCGGGAGAGAGATTTTAGGACTGGTCGAAACTTGACACTCATAGACTCCTGCGTCTCTGAAAGCTACGGGGGATATCTGCAGGATCCATTCTTTAGTTTTGCGGTTGCGGACCACCTGGTTGGGAAGGAGAGACAAGCTGTTGGAAAAAACTTGTAACCTATAATTTCACAAAAGGGGAAGTTAAATGATTTTAAAGAAATTTCATGTGTGATTTATTTGTTCCTATTAAAAGATACAAAACAATCATGCATTTATATGAGCTATGATAATTTAAATTAAGCATAGCCTAAAAATCATACCGTGTACTTAACCGTCAAGTAAACGATTGCAAAAAGAGTAAAGTTTTTGAATTTCATAGTCCGGTAAATTAAAACTTAAAATTCAGGTACGAATAGAATCCTTTCTTATACGGGTGTAGATCTGGACACTTTGGCGAAAGCGAGTAGCCTCTGATCTATTTTTTTTAAGATTTGAGCTCATAAGAACAGCTGGCATTTCAAAGTCGCAGCTTAGAATTTCTCGTTTAATGTAATGAAGACGAAAATTTTAAAATTGTTGTTCGTGAATTGTTTTATTCCACTGGTAAAAAAAGGTACATGGTAATTCAAAAGTACGTTTAAATTATTGAAAACATCGTTAAACATTTGCAGAGTGAAGTAGAGAGGAATTATTTTCGAATACCTGACAAGATTTTCTTAACATTTCGAAGCCTTCCGTGCAAGGACTACAGGTTTCAAAGTCTTTTAACCGACAAGGCAGGACGCATCCGATGCCCTCCTAGAGGATCGCACAAGCAAGAGAATATTCGGCTTTTTCATTTCCAATACAACGCACTCAGTGTGCATTTTATTCACTGTTCATCTCCCAATACTAAGGTTACATATTTGAAGGCAGTGTCGTGATGCTCACGGTAAACTAATGCATTCGATATTGCTGATTTGATGCAAACGGGTGCGACCACGATAGGTGCATCACTCAAACTCATAGAAATCTATCGTTACTGAAACAAAATGAAAAAAATAGAAAAGAGTCAAACATTATTTTGGCGCCCACACCACAGGCCAGAGTGAAACCTGAAAAGTCTCATTAATCAAGCGTCTAAGAAAAAATGAAAGTGTTTCGGACTGATGGCGTTATAATTAAGTGGCGTTGGAGGCATTAATCAAGCAGAAAATTGGTGGCGAGCGAAGCATCAGCTCTGGACGGACTCATTTAGCACGGCTCCCAGGACACGAGCATAATTACAGCAGCGCTCACAATCTCCGGCAAGCAGTACGTCACCGTCACAGGCCAGCACAGCCCGGCTCTGGCCCAGCTGATAGCGCCAAAAATTGAAATGCTTTCGGGAACGGATACACTTTCACGACGAGTGGGATGAAATCTCTGTAAGAACGTGAAGAAAAGCCTTCTTTCGAAAGAAATTTGTTTTTTACCTTGTGCCAATTGAACTGCCAGGCAATGAGGTTTTGCGCAGTAAATCCCTCCCTGGAACGGCCATCAATCATTGGTTTTCCGTGGCTTTGCAGAAATTTGGCAGAAAGCTCCCAAGAGAGACGGGAGGCTTCATTGGCCAAGTCATAAATGAGAACTTCGTTCCTAAAGTGTGGCAATCAACAGCAGAAGCGTAACGCTCGAATTTACCGCCGTGAAGGCTGGGGTAGCCAAGTCATGATGAGTTCAAGGCAATTCCACTGGCAATGCGCTGTTTCTAAACACTTAAATATCGGTTTCCCATTTTGAGAGTTGTCTAAATAACTTTACATGAACTTCAGGTTGAATTTTGAAAACATAGCTCATGCGTTCAGTCGGAAAGAGTCGAAACTCGTTCAAGAATATTCAATGCAGTAATAGCTTAGTAGTTATACGACGGGAGATTTAGGGTTCCCTATGAGTAACGCAATTTTTACGCAACACCAGTACCTTACTCTAACTGGAAGCTCATTAACATACGTTTTGAATTATGCAGTCAAGTTGAAGGCAAGTCAGAAAAATATTACTTTATCGACTGCGTTTCATACCCATCAATGCCAAAACTCATTTTTCCCAGGCCTCGCAAGTGTCGCATGAGGTAAGGTGATAACGTAAATGCCAAAACTCATTTTTCGCCCTTAGCATGAAAGTGTTGCATGAGTTAAGGTAATAACGTAACCTCGGCGCGTAATCTAACAACGACCCTACCTCCGAGCAGCCGATGACGGAGTTGCCTGGCTTATGCCCAGGTCTGTCAGTCACAATCAACGTCATTATCAGTATGATTTGTTGCACGGGATTAGGCGTTGGTTTTGTGACGCGAAGGTAACCATTTCTTATGAAATACGTCTTGTAGTTGTAACAATTTTAGTCTATGGTCCTGCGTTCTTATTTTTTCGTAAGTAGGTGCTATATTGAGGAAGTTCCCCATTAATAAAAAAGTGGTACATCTAGGTCAGAAAAAATGTCGTTATACTATTGCGTTGTTCGAGGGATAATTTTATGAAAAAAGAAGGCAATGAAAGAAGAATGCAGGAAGCATTGGGCAGGTTTTCCCTCGCCGGATGTCCTGCTTCAAATCCTCTGACGCAGTCGAAATGCTGACACCATTTCTTGAAAACACTTCCCTTACACTTTTCTGTGTGTTTTGCTCAACAATTGCTCCTGAACCACACATTTAATAGATGATGTATGTTATTGAAGATTAGACAAACCTGCTATTTGGTCAGTAACCGTGGCACGTATCGCATTGACACTATTGAACTGATCGCGATTTGTGGGTGTTGAAATAATGGTAATAAAAAACAAGGAAAGTTAAAACACCTACGACGGTAAGGTTCAAAGGTTTTGAAGACTTGAGGTACCATAGACAGGCTAAAAGGTAGGGTAGGACACATTCTGTTCAATAACAGACCGTAAAGCGAGCGTCGCTGGTGTAGGTGGAGACGCCCAGCGTGAGGATGTGGATGTCGCGCTTCCGGATCCACGTCACCTGCTCGAGGAGAACGAGCTTCGTTTAGAGCGCGAGCAGGGGAGTTAGTTCCTCACAAAAGGCACGGTACACAACGCTTGCATTCCCAGTTTGTTTCTATTAGTTTGTAACGAAAGTTCAATCCGTAGATTAAGTTATAATTTTAAGGCATTAGTACACCAATTTCACTGATTAATGATATGTGTAGCCTTCTAAGTCAGCGAAGAAATATTTCGTCATTCAGATTCTGCAATAATCATTATAATAAGTGACTATTATTGACACAAATATATACTTCAAGAAAAGAACAAATTAGGCAGATTTTACTGTATGAATTTCAGAAGGGAAATACTGCAATTTTAGCAGCAAGATCGCTTAAAGACACTGATGGAAAGTGTGTTTGTTTGTTCGTGTAGCGTGAAGACTATGTCCGTCGTCATTTGGCGGATCTTCTTCTGTAAATGATCAGTGGCATCACCAGCTCATACTGCAATGAAAATGGTTTGGTCAAAGCAGCATTGCCGTGTTTCTGTTGAGCCGTACTTTTGAAACGGCCACTCGGTCACCGCAGTGCGACGTGTGTTTCGTCAGCACTCCAAAATTCCACCGCAAAGCCTGATACAAGATCGAAAATCGATTCAACTGTTGGTGGGTGCCTTCTGGGGGAGGGGGAATGGGTTTAAAAAAAGTACCGTTACAGCACCTGAACATGTCGAACGAACTCGCTCTGTCCTGCAGTTGCCAATGCGTTCCGCCAGTAGGCATGCAGTTATCCTTGGCATGTCAGGTACTTTTTTCTGCCGAATTTTCCACGACAGACTCCATTTCAACTCTTACCAGCTGGAAGCGGTCCAAAAACTGAGGGAATGCGATCATATACCCAGACCAACGTCATATGTGAAGCTGGTTAACACATTACCCAACGACGCTCTTGTTTCGGTCTCCGAAGGTATGTATTTTCACATTGATGGCTGTGTTAAAAACAGAACATGAAGTACTTGAGTGTAGCAAATCCTAGGGATTATTATCACACGGATGGACTTGCACTTCTTCGATCTTATTCCAGACTACTGAAGATGAGCAAAGAAAATACTCGAAAACTCTAGTTTCCATTAAAGTTTTTAGAAACAATACGTTTTCTTATGTCTTCTTATTAAGTTTTATAATAAAATCTTACGGAGCTCCACAAGAGGCTTCTTTACTCTCATCGTGTCACGGTCTGGTATGCAAGATTCAAATCGAGTTGGGATCTTTGGTCTATAATTTTCAATAGCACGAGCGTGCCATCTATAAACATGCCTGCCCGCCACGATTTAGCAGAAAATCCGGAAGTTGTTTTGGCCAGATCTCAAACAACTGGTACAGGACAATGGTGCGTTCAGCCAGATGGGGCCACATCCCATACAGCCATAGTTTGAAAGGGTTTGTTTGAGAGAATCTTGTTTAAGAAACGAAAACCGGCCTGCATGCTTGCCAGATTTAGCTCCGCAATTATATCCCGTGAAGTTATCTAAACTCTCTGGCTTATAATGAACGCACACGCACCCAGGAGACCGGCAGTTGAATTGTCAACATATTGGTCGACAGTCATGAAAGAGTGGACCGAAACCTTCGAATTCGATTGAATTCGTGCATTGACAAAGAAGGGCGACACCTACAAGGTCTTCGTCTTAAATAAACTCGAGTAAAATCAAATATTCTATCTTAATAAGCAGGTGTGAAACATGTTGTTTTTATTCCTTTCCTAATAAGGAAGTGCTCGCACCCCACCCATATGATCTTGGTTAATACGTCTACTTAAAACTAACTATGAGTCAGTAAAATTAAAGATTTATAAGCATGCGATAACGCCATTTTTAGCCGAGTTGCACCACGAACCAATAAAAAATGAAAATATCCTGCTCAACTGCCTCAAATTTACCCACTTCGTACTGTGTTCCCTGGTCTTCTTTCCCTAAGGGCAGGATAACAAAATGTAACGAAGTTTGTGCCGAAGGCGAAACTTCAAGTGTGTCTGGCCTGGACTTCTCTTCCGTTTTGCATAAACGTACGAACAATAATGTGCAGTCAGCATCCTTGGAAAATGTGCAATAAACTCCACAAAACTTTCAGACTGCAGTATCTAAGCCGTAAATTCTGTATTTCCTTGAGCGTACTTATTTTTCTTCGGTGTTACAGATACTGAAGATCCTAACAGCTAGCTTGATCCTTCAAGCCCTCGCTTCCATTGTCTTTCCATGACTCCAGCGTTCACGAACTGTAGTATTTAAACTCGCCCGTAAATTTTCTTCGCTCAACTGTACTTTATTACGGGGCATTTCAAATGACCATCAACCCTGAAAGAACTTAAATTAGAGGTTATTTCCCAGCTGACTTACATCTTTTTGGCCCAAATTGGTGACCCTGCATGGGAGTCTGGCGGTTTGGCCAACGACGGCGGTCACGTTGGTGGGGGTCATGTCATCAAAATAGGCATCCTTTGTGTTGGCTCGACCCCAGATGATGCGGTGAGTGTTCTGCACACCTTCGCTTCCATCAAGCGAGTTGTGGGGGGTCGAGGCAGCGATGTTAATGGGCTGAGGTAGATACACTTCCTCCGCCTGGCAAGCTGGAACAAAGCGAAGTGCGATTTGTTGGATTCGTGGAGTGACTCATCGATAACCATACATTAATCACTAGTACGTGAATGCGTTGTATTACTAGGTCAGATCGTTGTAGAAATGCTCGCTAGCTAAAATATTAAGTACGAATACTTCGACTCTAAATAGAGGCAAAATCATATCATTCGCTTATTTCACTGGAGGATAATGAGTACATGATTCACAAATAGGATGTCTTAAATAGGTGTGACTGTTCGCAGAACAATATTCAAGGCCAAAATCAATGCACACTTTATTAACATCAATAACGCATTTACCGCATTCCTAGATTTAATGAATAACAGTTCATGCTATTACAGGGTCAAGTTTTTATCCACGAAAAATGGGTAGACATATATATAATTTAGTTCGATTCATATCGCACATACTGTAGATTAAATCAAAGCACAGCAGTCAGTGATAATTTGTAATTTTTGTAAAATGTGGGTGTGCAGCTCGTTAAGTATGGGAGTGCTAAAGCTAAGTTAAGCTTAATTATACGTAGATGTTGTGGGGCAAGCTAAAGTAGGGTGTATAAGATTGCGTTTTTATTCGTTAATACAAAGTTAATTTTACGAATACGAAAAGATATCTTTTGGTAACCTTGAAATAGCGGTCTGCGATAGAGAAATATCGCAAGTCTCACAAAAATGACCAGTATGGCAGTTGCAGTCTCAGGGAAGTAGTAAGGGCTTAAAAGACCGGCTTATCAGCGTATATGACGATAAAAATTGATTTCCAATGTGATGCATTACAGTCGACATTCATTCGACACTAGGAGATCAGTGAA
Source organism: Orchestia grillus (assembly GCA_014899125.1). Taxonomy (NCBI): domain Eukaryota; kingdom Metazoa; phylum Arthropoda; class Malacostraca; order Amphipoda; family Talitridae; genus Orchestia; species Orchestia grillus. Next base: position 55,455 of record VOMN01091544.1, read on the forward strand.
ATTCATCACATGAGTTTTCGAGTGTGATTCGACTGCGTTACTTCTCATAATGGAGTGAGAAATGATTCATCTTTCACCCGTCAAAACTTATAGCTTCAGAAATGATATTTTATGAAATAATTTCAACTTTTTTATTCAAGCCACTGAATAATCACTGCCATTGAGAAAAGATTCATGACGTGGACATGCATAGAAATCAATGAATATACGTGGCTAAAAATGTTATTTCACAAATTTGGATACTCAGTTCTGCTTCAAAAAGTGAAGATTACATAGGTCTCTATGTAAAACAACTGTTCCGTTGAATTCTGCTGATAGGATACCAAACTTCAGCCGTAACATAACTGAAGCGTATGTTGAGTGCCTCCGATGAGCGTCGTGCCGTTAGCTCTCACACACTCGTAGTAAGTGAAGTTAGGACTCAAAATAGCAAAAATGATAAAATATCTCGCTGCTCTCACTCGCTTGTGTAACAAAATATAATATTAAAGCAGACAGTGGAAAAAAACTAGCAGACCAAAAAACTAGCCGAAGTATTCCCCTCTGTTGGAGGTCAAATTATTCTATTTAACAGCGCGGGGTTTAATTTTATTAACTGACGATGTGAACCAAACGCAATTTTTTACCAGAACATCATTACCAAAATTAACGAGTTACGCGAGTCACGTGCGCAAGCAGCAAACGAGCAGCAAAAAAAACGCAGTTCTTGTGCCCAAACTGACAAGAAACGAGCCACACTCGCTCTGCACAGCTCGTACCCTCTCTGCGCAGCTCGTACCCTCTCTGCACAGCTCGTACCCTCTCTGCACAGCTCGTACCCTCTCTGCACAGCTCGTACTCGCTCTGCACAGCTCGTACCCTCTCTGCACAGCTCGTACGCTCTCTGCACAGCTCGTACCCTCTCTGCACAGCTCGTACGTTCTCTGCACAGCTCGTACGCTCTCTGCACAGCTCGTACCCTATCTGCACAACTCGTACTCGCTGTGCACAGCTCGTGATGACCTGAGTAGAGTATTTCACTCCTCAATGATCTGGCATTCGGGACGAGTCAGCCTAACGAGGGAAGGCCTATTCAAGAGGCGCCAAAATGCAACAAAAAATATGGTTTGAAGGCTGCTTATAATGACTGCAGTTGCGACTGCCTTGGACAATGCTGAAAGAAAAGGCGATGCTGCGAGTGATGATGTAGACTCATGACGTCACAAAGAGTGACGAATAATCGCCCTTTTTCCCAGACTTCACAGTAATGAGATAAAAGAGGAGAATGCAGCGCCCAGCTGCTGGCTTTTAAAGCCAACATTTGCGTGATGTGAGCGCTCTTCTATTCATGTAAATGGCCGCAAAAGCTAACTCATCATAGCCTCGCTAAACGGCGCCGTGCTAAAAGATGAGCTCATGCATTCATCAGAGCACTGAAACTTAAAGGCCTCTTAAACAGCGAGAATTTTACGTGCATGGATATTAAAATTTTTACCTCATAAATGCCACCTGCTTAGAGCAAAGACTTCACTCTTTTTGCCAGGACGGTTTGACTTGCACCTACACAGAAGTGCTTTTGAACACTTCGAAAAATATGAATTCAAAATTTTTAAAAGACCAATGAACATCGAGAGACATCTTTCAATATCAATGTGATGTGACGGTATTGAAATTCTATGGATATACATGATGACTCAATGTGAAGGCAACCTCATCAGTTATAATAAATGGAGTATGAGTCATAATCCTGACTTCATGTGTGCAGTATGTCCCACAAAAACCCGAACCGAGTATTATTTTCCTCCGTATCAGTCATACCATCATAAGAATACCATAAGCATTTAAATTCTCTCAAAATAATCCTTGAACAACAGGGTTCGGTTTTTGTGGGACACACTGCATAGAAGCTCGGAGTGTTTGATTACCCACTGCCGAGCGGGCTCTTGCGTTCCTAACTACTCTGGCGATTGTCATCCAGCGCGTTAATTAAGATGTTTGCACAAATTTAGATGAGCACTCGAAGGAATCGTACAAGAAATTGATGATGGCATTGACAAATTACGACAGAGATTTAAAAAATTACAATACTCACATTTCCATGTTCAATACAGTATGTAAATATGATTGAAAACTATAGACCACACTACTGGTTTGATCTCCAGCAAAGATCTAAGAAAACAATGATGAAAATGAAAATTCTCAACTGACTGTTCCCAACTATAGTAAAAGGAACACCTTAGCATGATCCTTCGAAACTTTCATAGCTCTTTCAGATGAATTCTATTTCAAAGTCGATGTGAAAACCTCATCAAAAAATAATCAATTTTATATTAAAATTACCAAGTTACAATCTCACGAGAGAGCAAATTCTTGAAAAATCTAAACAGAAGCACGTCTTAGAATCATTCAATAAAAATGAATAATGAAATTCTCTCATATGATATCAACTTAATAACATTCAATAATTTTCACACTTCCTCTGAAATCTGTTCATTGATTATAAAATTGAATAACCATTTTAGAGATCACTTAATGTTGCGAAAATAATTATTGTTGAATCAGAAATCAAAAAATATATACATGTCAAGCAGTGAAGTTTATAAACAATTGTTGCACAGCATCCATTCGTGGTGTAACACGTAATTATTAGTTCTATGACATGATTCTAAAAGATGGACTTCGTGTTCTAAACGCAAAATTATATCGGATTAAATGTAATCAATAATCACTCCTCTGCGTGGAAAGAGTGCGTTTTTTTTTAAATATCTCGTGATGATCTCAGAAATAACTGGAAATGATTTTTCATGATCATACAAATGCAGCGGCAATTACTGTTCATAAAAAGTTTAGAAATGTAAAACTAATTACCAAACATGAATACGAATTCACTGAAAAGTTTGAAAATCGGCTATTAATGATTCGTCGACGTATTTTCATTTTAAAGTTTTAATTTTTTAAAACTGCACAATTACTCATATGCTCGCTAGTCTTGCATACTTGCATTTGTTTCGATATTATAGACCCACTTTTGCTTTGTATCAAATGTAGCCATTTCTCACCACTGGCACAGGAAAATGAGCTAATATTTACGAGTGTAATCTACTCATCTGAAGAAATGACATGATTATCTTATACCTCATGTACTGAACTCAGAAGTGAAAAATAAAGTATCAAATGAAGCGATGGTTACTTTTCGGCTTTGAAATATTTGATTGAAGCACAAATTCATCACCCTAAGGTGAGATTCACTCGAATTTAAATTCAATCATTTGCACAAAAAAGACAATAGAAATGGGCGGGAAATGGATTCATGGTGCACTATTCAGCCGCCGTTAATGAGGAGCATGTGTGGGCTGCTAATCATACATTCAACTATTGATCATAACAAAGATCCTCTAGTGGCACCTGGCTGCAACTGTCCACGGACAGCATTCCATATTTTAAATTTAACTATAACAAAATACAAAAAAATGCTTAGACAATTTTAACAATTTTGTGCAACTTTTTTCCAGCGAAACTGACATTTCGGCGTCTGTCCATGCCACGTGCAGCGCAGCAGCACATGCGGCACATGACATGTGCAGCGCAGCAGTACATGCGGCACATGTCAGGTGCAGCGCAGCAGTACATGCGGCACATGACAGGTGCAGCGCAGCAGTACATGCGGCACATGTCAGGTGCAGCGCAGCAGCACATGCGGCACATGTCATGTGCAACACGGCGGTAATAACAGAGATGTATTGCAATTTCTTTGTGTAATTATTCAATATGCAAACAACCAAATATTAAATTCACGTTGGAGATGGAAGCCAATAATCGTTTGAATTTTCGAAATGTAAATGTTTAATGGTCGCGCAAGAATTTCCATGCATCTGTGAATCGTAACCCCACTTTGTCTGGCATAGGCCTTAATTTTTTAGCTAATGATGTCAAAAGTTCAAATTGAACAGTGCTCAAACACTGGTGTCTGACGCTTATGAAATATGTTACAATTACCATGAAATTCATGGAGATTTTAATTTGCTTTTTCCATTTTTGTTCCATAATGGGCATCCGAGAAACATTCTGTCGCGCATAATTTATAAAATTTTAACTCGCATTTATCACCCGAAAAACAATGCTTAAAATTCAGACTTTAACTTTGTGTTTTACCTTTTTCGGATAGCAATAAAAAAAACTGAAGAAAGAGTTGCGAAGAATTGTATCAATTTTTTTCCGTAAATTTCCATTCGTTTCATCTCAGTTAACAAGCGAACTATAGGGACTGCCTTCCCTTTGAAAGACGTTTAACCGACTGCCATGTGATCATTTCTTGTTCATAATTTGCATCGCGTGCACTGTGCATCGCACTATGTGGGTTCAGCCCCCAGAGCATTGCACGTGAGGGTTGCAGAGCATGTCGGCCGCAGGCATCGAACTAATCGATTTCTTCGAACTCCTCTTCATTCTAGCATACGTCAGCATTCTGCAAATAACTCCTGCGATCGAACGATAGGTATTAATAAATTTAATATCTCAGAGTTTTGATCATCCAAATTTGCCGTGCGAATTTTGGAATCCATGATTTCCACTAGCTCAAACCCTCCCTAAAGGGGATATAGAGCCCATATTCTCTGCAGATAGTGAACCATTAACTTGCATTTTAATGCGTTTATTCTAGCCCTTAATTTTTTTTTAGTTGTCATTTTTAATAAATTCTTATGTTCACTTTCTTTTTCACAGATTTAGTTGATAATGAGTTTTTAAGCTTGTAACGATCATATTAAATTTTTTTAAGAATACCTTTTTCAATAACCTTTTCCATTCATTATTATTTATTGTAACTGCGTTAGATCTCATTGAATTATTAATTAAAATATTTTATCCCTTTTTTAAATGTTTTGGCACGTTCTACCCTAGAAGTTTTTCCCCTTTAATGAAAACGTGGCAACCCTGCAATGGCGGGCAGCTGAGTGCACCTGCCAACAGCAGCACCTGAGCAGCTGCAGCTGCGTTGCGCAGGCGAGCTGGCACTACTTCATCACTACCGCCATTAACTAATTGGCTGCGGCGGCTGACCATCATCAAACTCTGGTCGATGGACGGTCATCATTTATTTCATTTTCCAGAGGGACTGGCATCCCAGTTATGAACTGTTTTATCGTTGTCACATCGCAACAAGTCCCATGTGTCTCCACACGGGTTGGATAGGGAAATGAAAAATATTTTAGTATGCCTTGAAAATTTTTACGAGTATGACAAAAATATTAAAAAATTTAATAAGAGAAAGAAAGGCTGGTAATTTTGTATATGCAAGGAAGTTGATTCTTGTTATATGCAAAATTGTATTTCGATGTTTTTCAAAATTAAAATCCTTTCAGTGAGAACGAATTAATACCTGAAAACGCCACAATAGTGCCCCTGTTTTCACAGCCAAAACCGATGCATAGGATGAAAAAATACGCGTGAACACACGCAGGAAATAAAGAACAGTGTTAGGAAAACCAATGGGAATCCTAGAATATAGGAAAAAATTACTCGTACGCAAATTAAACAATTTAAACTAAACGAGTTTAGTAAAATTTTCCAAGCAAATTTATAATGCGGGTTAAAAAAAGTTTATATCATGTTTTTACCCTTATCATGCCCACCTATTCCTTCTCATCTGAATCAAAGATAGAAAAGCTCTAAAGTTCTCAGGGCAAAAAATAGACAAAGCCATGGATTAGCTAGGCAACTGACACGAGATGGATACTAAAAAATGCAACCATGAACTTTCCTCCAAGAGTAGCATGAAGCCGATGTATCAACACCCTCTGTCATCCACCAAAGGCATTCATAAAATCAAACTCGTATGCAATTATATCAGTCAAACATACGTCACTCGGTGGGACGTGAGAGTTATAATTAAAGAACACCATATTTTCGGCGCCTAAATATTCAAATCAGATAAAAATAAATCACGAGATCGATCGCAGCACAACAAAACCGCAATCACACAATTATGCGTCGTCATTTTGTCTTGTGGCCTAAATATTTTAATCGACCGATGATCACGCTCCGTGCCTCACATTGGAGATGTTCGATATTTTGCTCTTACAGGCAAATGTTGAGCGACAACAAGTTTGAGAATTTGAAAAACCTATAATTTAGATGTTGTTATAAGTACATGTACACCAAGTAGCTGAAGGCATACAATGCTATGCCCTTGAGTAAACTTAAAATCCAAGATCGAAATGGTGTGGAGCGGTGGAGTCAAATGAAATGCAAAGTTTTTCACCAATATTTCCCTAGGTTCAGCCTATTATAACTCCATTTACTAGGTCCAATCTAAAATTTGCCCACCTAGCAATTCTTTCCGACGTTGAAGTTATTGAAAGAACATTCCAATACAATCAATGACTTTATATATAAAGAGTACTGGTAAACTGATGTAAACTGAGCAAACTCTGTACGACTTTGCTGGTAGATATGAAAGCCCCCAAAACGATCTTTTCATGATCAGATAAAAATCCAAGCGTTCATATTCTCCAAGGTATCAAATCTCAAAGTTGAGTAGAGTCTATTCATATATTATGACCACGTAGTCCCTCGAGTCGTACGTGATGGAAGCTCGTTTGTTTAGATGAACTTTAGTAAGGAACTGGAATTACAAGAAGTGTTCAAAATGTCCGCCCGCTCCGTCAGTGCAGGTCTGGAACCTACGCACGAGCAATTCCCGGGAGCCATCAATGCCCGTAGATCATCCGCAATGAGTCCTGGAGCGTCAACCACACTCACAACGAGATCCATTTCTCTCTCCGTTGGAGTTTGATAAATTGAACTTTTTGTACGGCTCGAGAGGTAGACGTCCAAAAACGTCAAATCTAGAGGCCTAGTTGGCCATGGTCCTGGTCCAAAGCCTCCTGTCCATCTGTTGGGAAAAGTGCGGTCTAGATATTGTCACACATTCTTTGAGCAATGTACAGAAACTTTAACCTTGACGTTTATGTCTATCAAAAACATGAATGTTTGGATGTTTACTTATTCCTTGAACATTCGATTTTTTAGGCTTCTATACCTACCGTAGAAGTTTGTGGCATTAGTTTTTGAACATACTGTACATAGATTGAAATGAATCAGTGTGGTTTTGCAAATGCCAAAAAGATATATCTAACATTTAGACACAATGAACAAGAGTATTCTCATTTCTAAACTGTAGGTTCTGTACCTGAAATCTACAAGGCCCTTACAAAACTTAGATTCTTTATAAAATCAATCTTAAATGTGGACATACTTTTCTTCACAAATGAAGGCACTTAAAAAATGGTGATTTTACAAAAAATCACTCTTCAGATACCAATTACCAAAAAAATTGTTATAACTTATTTTGAGGTTAACGATTCTCCTAAAGGAAAATATGCTCCTTCCAAAAACAGAAATTGAATTGAAAAAATGCTTTGGATATTGCAGACGACGAAAAATAAGTTTATAACATATCTTTAAAGATTGATCGAAATTGTCTTCTCACTTCCAATCGTAGACTTTAACGCTCTAAACGTACACTGGATCGCTTGGACGAATATATGCAGTCAAAAATATGTTTTTTCGTTAGACAGTGCCGTGCTAATGACATAGAAGAATAAGATAACTGCGCCATCGCCAACGTACTCGTGTTGTGTGCTCATGTAACTCGTAGTGAGCGCTTGTCTAGAGTGTGCATGCTTCCCTCGCCTGCTTTGAGCTTTGAGGGGATCCATCACCGTCTCTAGTTACGTAACTCTCCTGCTTTGGCTTGTTGTACACAAACTCTGCATTTCACTGAGGTCAACTCCAAGTTGAGCTACACTTTTATCGCATTGAGTAACGTGAAATCAGCACGTTTGTTGCCGAGTGTCAGTAATGCACAACGAAACTAATCTGCGATGCAGTTGATAAACCTTCCGGACGACAACTTCTGTATCCATGGTTTGTTATGTACGTAGGTTTTCTTCTTTTGAAAACATAACCTTTGTCAATTCCTACACGTTTCACCGTTGGGCTTCCAATGCCTTACAACTACTAACGGGGTGAGGGATGTGAGGAACGTGTGGTTTAAACTTCCTTTTCAAGAGAGAAGTACTCCCTGCTCAACGTGAAAATGTTTCGACTGAGCCAAAATTTGAACCAGGGTCCTCTCGGTTACTAGGCTATCACACTAGCAGTACGCCATGGAGCCCCTCATATAATATATCTCATGAATTATTTCTATCGTCTTTTTTGTTTGAAATTCGTTGATTTATACTAAAATTCATTCACTATTTACATCATATGAATTACTTTCATGAAATGGAGCCTTTGATTTCGCTGCAAGTCTCTCGGGTTGAGATGGACAAACAAATAACTGGATACCAACATGAAAGCTAGGGTCTCGTCTACAGAAATGCTTGAACTGTATTATTGGCGACCAGTAGCATCTAGATGGCGCAATATTTTAATTTACATTTACATGCATTTAGCAAGCTTAATATTCGTTGCTAAAACTCGCAGTTTTGGATCAGTATTGTACGTGATATAACCACTTGTTTCGAATTTTGAATGGTTGATGACGAAACACGTTAAAACTAATGGGCGAGTAAGAACGTACATTTGCCGCGTATCGTTGAAAGCATTGAATCAAATGAGCTCATTGCTAAACTTCTAACGGGAATGACAAAACTTTCAATTGTAATTAATGATCGTACTCTCGTATGCATAGTACACCCCTCAACGATGAAACATTAGCGACCACCAATGTCAGAACTAATACCTCAGCAGAAGCAAACATTTTTTAGTTGCATTACAAGTTTGTTTAAGCTAAATTGATTCATAATAATTCAATAGATGGAGATAGTCTACAGCGCATACTTTATCGTAAGATTTTTTCAAATAAAATATAATGAAGAAAGGAAACTTGATCACAATGAGCCCCCTTAGGCCCCGCACAACGAGAAAGCGGATGCCAATGTAATGCACGACAAGAATACTGATGGGGGAACGAGAGGATGCTGATGGGGGAACGAGAGGATGCTGATGGGGGAACGAGAGGATGCTAATGGGGGAACGAGAGGATGCAGATGAGGAAATGCGAGCGCAATATCACTAGGAATGATGACACTCAGCTTTTCATATCATAGTCATACGTAGCTGAATGTGAAAAATCATCTGCCTGCTAAAGTAAACACCAAAGGAGTGGAACTTTCCATGGAAACAGAATTTAAAAAAAGAAAAAGTACCAAATTGTAAACAGGCGCGACGACAAATCTTATCTGTTAATATCAATTACTGTCAAATTTCCAGTGTATGTTTGACAGACCTTTACTCATTAAATATTATTAGTTGATTGGTATCATACTTGGATTTTTCATCTATGCATCATTCTTTTATTAAAAAGTTTAGCTAATTAAAGGCTTAACCAAAAATCTTTCACTAAAATCACGATGGGTGTACGGTACACTTTAAGCAACTCACCAGACGGTGGCCCGGCAGTGAGGCTGCTGTCAACCACGTAGCACATACTGCTAGCGTGCAGTAAAGTTCAAGAGGGAAAGATGAATTATGTTACGCTATGCTTGGTTATTGTATATGATTCTATTTTCGTACGGTGGTTTTCCAGCTACATCCGAGGACTCTCAGTCTAAAGATGAACTTGAAAAATGACATGGAATGAATTTCTAAAATGCACAATTAAAACAGTGAAAGCAAGAAAACATGAGCAGCATTTCGTGAGAGCTTTTTATTATAGTGAGGGGGCATCGACCAACTACCTATTATCAGATAGAAGAAATTCTATGATAGCAAATATGGAATGCAACTCTCGTAATCATAAGGACATAAACAGATTGAACATTACGGGCATTGGGTAGAAATGTAGAAATCGAATAGTGACAGTTAGTAGAAATGGGATTTTGAGAGTTTCTGAATATCTATAGATATTCACTTTTCCACTGTAAAATTGCGAAAGATTTTAAAAATTCGAACAAAAACGTTATCCGCTCTAGAAATCATGAACTGAACATTCAGTTCTCAAATGAAAACGCAGGAATACCAATCAAGTAATTCATCTATGTTTTCCACACAGCAAAGAGCCCATTTAGAACTTTAGGAAATCAATTGCCTCAGGCAGAGTGTGGCAAACTACACTGCAAAGTCAAAATACAATCGCGGTCCTGTATATTACAAATTATAATAATTTCACCCCACATTCTTTCGAAATCTATTTGTTTAAATATGAAATATGTGGCAACATTTAAACAACCTCTCATAAGTGCGATTGCTGAGCTAAATTTCGTTGGACCCCTAAAATGAGAATCCAAATTTCAAACTATGAAATTCAAAGCATCTATCGTTTCTTTTTGGTTTCATTTAATCACATTATTGCGATTAAATTTCAACGCACATATTAAGGTGGTAGAGGAAGGGAAAATATTTATTTTTAAGCAGAGCTATATATAAAAAAACGTACTTATACAGTGTTTTATTACGGCGTGTCATGGGTGTTTACGTAAACCAACCGATTTCTTCATGACACAAAAAATGTAGCAGTCAGTAATGCTAAACATATGGGATTTCAAAGAAAATTAACCGTATGTGTCAGAAATAAGAATTGAACACAATTTGAAGGTTCAAGTGAATGCCTTAAGAATGATTATTGAATACCATATTTGGTATCTGCAGAGAGACAAGTATCCATGGATGACACGAATATTGCCACACCTCGTTTGACGCTTCAGTACATATGTTTTTGTCTGACATATGTGCATTAATGTGACTAGAAATATCCAGTTAGTTCTAATATCCAGTAAGTCTAAAATAATTCACAATGAAAAAAGGTTGCATATAAGAGGTTTTAAGTGAATCTTTTATATTGGGCTGTTGGTAATTTTAACAGAAATTTTCTGGAATCACTTGTTTCTACATGAATCAACGTCATTCTGTCAGGCCTGTGCTGTGCGTACGGTATGTAAACTCTTCTAGAAAGGATTCTTGGGCTTCTGTTCCAGCTGGAAGCCCTGTCCGTTTCCTGAGGAAGTAAATATGCTCCCCTGGACAAAAAGTTAGAATTCCAGTTTTTTTTAGCTCCATTGTATTGTTTTTCTAGCTCCTTTCGAGGATGACAACTGCCGGGCGCATCGGGCTAAAACTCTCATTAATTGACATGACAGTCATTCAGGATATGTCAGGAGTTTAGTTTGGTCGACTAAATCCCCAGACGTGTACCCAGTAGAAAATCTGTGGAACCATCTAGAATAAGTTAGACGTCAAGAAAATCGTCCACTTACTGTGGCTGCACTACGAGATCAGTTGACGCCAGCGTGGTTTAAAATCGACCAGATGTACATTAGGACCCTTGTAGATTCAATGTCGAGCAGAAATGCCTCTATTACTCACCTGAATGTTAGCCGCAAGTAACTATTTTTTTTCCAGGAGCTTATTTGTACTGTGTCGTAACGCTTGGTGTTCCTGTGCGGGCAGTTTCAACTGTTGGTGTTCTCGTTTCTGAGGAGGTCGAGTTCTTAGGTGTTAGCCGCCTAATGCGACGCCTTGCTGCCTCGGTAAGGTGTTGTGGACGACCCAAAAATGCGACGAGTAGAGACGGCCTGTAACTTAGACCAGTGAGAGCAGCGACGTGCATTGGCTTGAGCCGAGGCCAAAACGGTCACGATTAGCACAAGTTTGACGGATGGGCGTAGACTTGGGTCGATTAGCGATTATTCCGTAGTGCCAGAACTTTAGTCTCGGTCAGAATTACGACACGCAAATTCCATGATAAAATGTTTGTACGACAACAGGGGTGTTTTTCTGCACGAGTCACTCGCTATTGATTCGTCCGGTTTCGTTAACAGGGTAACGTGGCAGTTCTTACTCATGAGTTTATTCACGATCTAAAAGCGTTTTTCCGTATTAATTTATTCCTCTCTCTTTTCGTACGGGCCATAATTATTTATTTCCCTTGTGAAAGCTTCTAATTCGATTTCTTGGCGAAGTCAAAGCAAGAAATACATTCACACTGCCAGAGGTGGATGTGTTAACGGAATTTATCAACGAGAGGCGAACGATGCGAGAAATTTCTTTAGCGTAGCCTTGCTCAATTCAAACAAAAGGACGGACAAAAGGCTGCAAATGGTCTTCTATTTTGAAAGAAAACGGGAGACCGATACGCCGTGCGTACCAATAACCACTATCATATCTAACGCGTTCATTAAAAACCGGCTTTGATACAGGAAAAATAACAGTTAGTGATTACTGAGATGCTGCTCTCAGTCTTTTTCTAATGAACACACAACCAATTGCGGTAAAACGGAGAAGTGCAAGATTTGTATTGTAATTCTGTAATGAAATTTACTCCTGAAATACATGACATTCAGTGAGATGCTAAACACAGATAGCTTCCCTAAATATATGTCATGACATTTAGCTCAATTCCTTTATTGATAGAACGCGAAGACGACCGGAAAGCCAAAACAAATTTGAATCGAAAGTAATACACCAATTTATGATCTCCCCAGAAGTGTTCTTTAATTCGATAAATTGAGAGTGAAGTCTCAGAGAGGACTTGCTTTCGGTATATTTTACACAAATCATTTTACTTCATTAGGAAGGTGTACACTCACCAAAGTGCATAATATATTTTTTGCATTTTTGCAAATTTACTCACTACGATAATGAACGAATGACTTCCAAGATCATGAAGTACTTTGTATCATACTGGAGATAGAAAAACTGAAAAAAACAATAAAATATTTAGCTTGAGATAAAAAAAATCAAATTTTACAGGAAGAATAAATTATTACTAACACGCAATATATCTAAAGGCTTTACAACCACTACAACTAGACGGAGTTCAGAGATACATAAAATGATTTCTGTGAATCTAATCTAGAAAAATTGTCACCGTGAGATTCGTAGAACCAACAATAAGGAGCTTCTGGTTTCTCAGAAAACGTTTTCAAAGATTGGTCGATGGATAAAAAGGATGGGAAGCGAGTTGATTCTTTACCTAGTGAAGCTTCTCTATTTTTCACGTAAGATAACGTGTTGAAACTCAAAGGCTGTCAAAGAAGATTTTCATTAGTGAGTGCTTTGTTCCCACAAGGTGGCACAAATTGGAGAAGATGAGTGAGGTAACTTGTCATAAGTTTGTGTTTTCTTGATTCCTTTGTTCGTAATGATCATACATAGTGCTTGGTAGAACCAATGTAAATGATTAGATGTGAAGTTGAGAGATAAATAAAATCTGTCCCTGATTCCAGAGTAACTTATGAGATCTCAGCTTCTACGTGAAAATCTAATTTGTGGTAGCGAGACAATTTGAAAGGCTTACCTTTTCGGCCAAGAAAATCAGTGGGTAATACTACAGAGTATTAACAACTAGGGTCACTTTTCCTTATAAAAACTATCAATTCTTACTTTAGCATCGTTAACGTAGCAGGTTTTTACTCCTTTTTACCTGTTGCTCTGTAGCATCTAAAGCCTGTGAAGGCGTAATTCTCTATTGATGTATCCAAGTTGTGAATCATTATTGCCGTGGACTGATTACCGCGTCAACACGTATGGTACGAGTTATATCAATGGATAAATTCTATTTAACCAATAATTCAAGGAAGAGTTTAACTCAAAAAAATTCAGGCCAGTTTATTTGCGTGTAACATCAATGGAAGAGTGAGAAGTTCAGAATTTGATCGATATAATTATGATTGCGATCGACTACATTTCATGTCTCTTATCGGAAGTCAGACTTTGTGCGTGTTTTTTAATTCGAAAGAAGTATCATTATTAAAAGGTGGATTTTTATCACTGATCTTCAAAGAGTGTCAACGAGTTTAAGAAATAAAAAATGAGCAAGACCATAATTTCTTACGAGAGTAAGAAATAAAAAATGAAGCTGAACGATAATATCGTGAAGGAAATTGTTTGCTTGAAACACTGGCGTTCTCAATAACAGAAAAAGAAAACGAGGGTCTATATAAAAACGATTTAATCCTGCAATTAGTATCAATGAACACCGCTGGAGAGCTCTATATCTCAAAGTATGCTGTACATGATGAGGAGATACCTTGTCATTATCTCCTTCGATAAACTCACTTAAATGTTTGAAAATATGTAGTGACTCTTAGCTATCGCATACAAAGATCGGAAGCATTAATCATCAAAGGTTCAATTTTCTAATAGACGCTTCTGCCTTCCTTACATACTCCAGCTTGATTTTTGCTAAATATAAGTAAGCACAGCTGCTTGCGACAGCGCTGTATTGATCCAACATGGGTCGAGGAATAAGTAGTGCAACTACCTGTACAAACACAATTTGAGCGTTAGCTATTCCTACAAATGGATAAAGAAACGGGCTTTGATATTTTGTGACTCGACATCAAATGACCAGAAAAATGTTCTTACAATGTTGATGTATTTCGTTTTGCAGTTTATGTATACACATGTTGCACAAGGAAAAAAATACAGGGATTTTGAAGCACACCAGAGTTTTGCCATGAAATAAATTTTTCACATATGAGGCGCAGAATAGTCTGAAAAATACATTACACCCAGACAGTGAACTCACAAAAGCCGTGCTAAGTCAAGCAGTCTTGGCAACAGACGAGGAGCAGCAAGTACCTGCATGTGCGTGACTGCACGGACGGCTGCAGGCGGCCCAGGCGGGCCGTAACAGACGTAAAGGTCGGTCAGATCTTTGGGCTCTCATTAGACAATCATCAGGCTGACGTTTTAATGCCCTCACTAACCTGAGCGACGCCGTGACCTCGTTGCCTCGCATGCACACCTGCCGAATATTAGCCAAAATGCGCTTCCGGAATTCAGGTTCGTTCATGAACTTATATCATCGAGGAGAGCCTCTCGTGACGCACCTTGCACAACTCGCGTAGTTGAAGAAGAAAATATTCCCAATATCTAAAATTTCTTGTCATTTTTTCATATTTATGGAATAGCGATTACTTTTCGAAAATAGTTAGATTTTTACTTAACTTTGCTTTAAGTTTTCGGAGTAGATCCCAAACCAAAGGAAACTATGAGAGAAAATCATATGGACGTTGTCAACTTTGTCCTTGATATTTTCTCAGTAATCCCGGGAAAAAATTGCACGAAGATATAGGGGCAGAGTACGAATTTTTTAGCGCGGCAGGTGAAATACTTAAGTAACCTATTGACTATAATTGACACAATTTGTAAAAAACGATAAAAGAAATAAGATGGAAGTAAAACAGGTATGAAATCCCTTATTATTTAGCGACGCTCCTTCGCAGTAACTTCAATCCATTTTTGTATACTTGAAATAGATTTTTAGTAATTTCGTTACTTATGTTTGACTATTATCATTGAATCAGCATTTCTAGTGCTTCCAAATTTGATGATTAGTTCACATCAACAACATGATTATTTATTGCCTGCAAATTTTCAAGAGAGTTTCAATCTCGTGAATTCTCAGGCCAAGGTTAAAAAATTTGGATGTTTCCATCTACGTGTTTTGATGAAACTTTTACTCTGTAGCATGGTACGCGTTGAAAAATTAACCGTTATCGTCCAATTGGTCTCGACTCTACCGTTGGAACAAGGTACTCCTGCATTACAGATTAGTATCTTTTTCGAGCCCATGGAGGTTTTTATGGCATAATCTCAACGCACCTATTTCTATCGATGAAAAGCAACCCCATGCACGAAGTCTGTCTATAGGTTTCACTGCGGGAGTGGTACAGACTTTGTGATACCTCACCTCTTTTTTCTTCGGGCAAAACATTTTATTGCCTGCAAATATGTGGAAGAAAGCCTCATTGTAAAAAATTACACCACATGTATTCCAATCTTCAGCTGACTATTTTCTATGTTATCAAACAAAAGCGCTGTCTACCCCGAATATGTATTCTTTTAGGAGAGAAGAGGCTTTTTAGCAGCTTTTCAAGACTCGAGGCCTTTTCAGAGGGTCTCGGTCTCACCGTGAAAGATGATGCGATCAGGAGCTTTTTCTTGTAGCCTTCAAACGCAGGACTGGCGAGTGGCTGTACCATTCTTCAGTTCACACCGAACTAAAACCTGATCTTGGCGTTCATCAGGTACTTTTGGTATTCAAATTTCCACATTAGAATTATTTGTATGTTATACTTGTTTTAAAGTTCTATAAACACTGGTTTCTGACGCCAATTTCTGTTTCATTATCTTTTTTACGTGCCAAACTCCCTTTTAGGAGAGAAATAATCACAGCTCGTTGAACTTTAGGTAATGTCGTACCTGAAGTGTAAATATTAGAAAACTATTTAAAGTTTCAATCATTTTGATCATGTTTGTATGTCCCTCTTACACTGAAGATAAATCGTTTGTTAAATCAGCGTGTGTAAGATCGCTTTCGATGCGTATCATAAGCACAGTATACTCGTACCCCAAAAATAACATAACATGTTGGTCTAGTTTCATACTTCTATTTCATTACCTGTGAATAATGTACACGCACTCATGATAAGTGTTACGAATGAGTCATATAGAAATTGGAATGCAGTTTTCTGTACGAAAATTTTCTTGATATTTGTGTCGTGGTAACAAAAACACACTTTCAGCGCGAAACCACGCCGCTTTCATACAAAATAATAGTACTGCCTTTGGATGGACCTTCTTGTGTTGTTTTAGGTATAAAAGCACAACTTGTACAGTCAGTCAAAAAATGTCCTGACGGAATAATATTTCCTTCATTTGGGAGTGGCTATGCGGACATTTTTATGATCATAGCAACATAGTTCAAATAAATTATAATCGACAATATAGAATGAGCAAGCATCGATGGTTGGATGCAGTACTTGCATTGCTTCCTTACGTAAATAAACATCGAATGTTGAAAAAATACTGGGAAAATAGGGGTCACGATGATTTTCTATGAAAGGATTAAGAATCCTTACGAAGAAATCATTCATACAATGAATTTTTTCGATGCCACTGTACATTATGCAAATATGACGTAGTGGAAAGTGTACGACTGGAGTTTCTTTCATGATCGTAAGAGCCTATTGTGATGGAACAATGTCAATAGCTGGAGTTGAATTTCGACCACAAATTAGTCCACAACGAAGGCCCAAGGCTTGCAATGCAACGGAACTGTACGGGTCGAAGTGGATGCATTTAAGTATGCGCGCTACAAAGACGGACGGCTTCTGCAGTGGCGCTCGTCGGCCAATTTAGGGCAGGTTTAGTACCGTTATAAACGAGGACAGCTAAAGCGATGCATTCGCGCGCCCCTCTGCGGTGACGGCCACAAGTACAGCAAGTTTGTGGTGAACACAAGATTACTTTTATGACCCAAGTGTACGTTATTTCCAAGCACTAGGGTTTTTTATGTTTATAATTTTGTTTGCATAAGAGAGTGTCACAAATTCAGCGATTGCTTCAAGTTAAAGCAATTACTGTCTTGAATACAAATGATTTTTTATTTATTCCGTAAGAGGCGTATGAGCGTATCCTGTTTCCAATCCAACGAGGAAAAACTTGAGCAAATGTTATTTCCTGCGGCCCCGAAGCGCTCTGGGAGGGCAACACCCATTCCTCAAGCTCGGTCTCATATGTACGTTAAGAAAATCAATGGCGCTTGTTTAGGAAGCATCTGTTTTGTCAACGTAATGCTCTTTACCTGGTCGTTATGCCGTCACTTCAACTGGCAAACCCATTACAAAGCAGAATAGGGAGCGCAGTTATAAAAACATCAAAAGTCAGTTATGGGTAATTTTTTTTAATAGGTAGTCTTCAGTTTACTCGGAGAAAAATTTCAAAACCTGAGATAGACTGATTTGAGAATACTAGAAATCTGGGTGTGAAAATGCGGGATGAAGACAAGGAATATCGAAAAAGCGATTTAAAATAGATGGAAACATAGCTTATCTTTATGTTTCCATCTATTTGAAATCGCTCTGTCGATATTACTAAAACTAAAAGTTTCAGACTTTACTCAACTACTATTATATAACACATGTTCATATGCACGCGCATTGGTTCTCTGTGCATCCGTTTATAAGTTTACAACATCGTTACCAGGATATATGTTAAAATCTGTGATCTTGATTTTTTCATTTAGTTCATTACAATTGGGTGAATTAATAAACCAAGTAAACTAAACGGAGCTCCGGGACTCATTTACGCGAGAGGAGCGGGCCTCTTCACTTAATTAACGCCCTCCTCCCCCGCCTGTAGGCGCCACCGCAGCTGGAACAGGGGACGCTGCTGCTACGGAGCCGCTGGCGTCTCATTTTATCTCACTCGCTGACGGGCACACTGGCCATATTTTATGCTTTGTAAGGTAAATTTTGTTGTCAAATTTTTGCTAAGGATAAGCTCGAAACAGGCTAACTCGCTTTTTTTCGTCTCTGACGGAGTATGCCAATCATTCTCAAGTACACTCATACATGCAGAGACAACACGGTCGTCCTCACGCTGTAATTAGAAAAGCTGACTATAGCAAGGGGTTAATGCGTGACGTAAGCTCCCGGAACAAAAAATGATTAGTCGCCTGCTACTATATATTAAGGTGAATGTCCTCGACGGCAATTCTGTGGAGCATCGAGTCTACTAGTGTCCTAGTGTATATTTTATCGACTTTAAACGTTGTCTTGTATTGATTGTTCTCGTAGTGCGGCCACAGTACGTGGCGAGTTTCTCGACGTCTAATTTGTTCTTAGTGGTCCCGCTAATTTTCTATTGGGTTCATGTCTGAGGACTTGGCTGGCCAATCTGAATGCATGACGTATCCTGACTGCCATACAAATTAATGACAGTTCTAGCCCAAATCATCAAACAGTTGTCATCTTAAAAGATAGGTAAAACAACATGCTTTTCTCCATATAGATGTTGTACAAATGGTAATGCTTGGTTATTCAGCATCTCAGTGTAGCCATTCTGGTTGATTTTGACAGATACCTGAACTAAATGATGCCACTTCTGGGTAGTTGAAACAGCCCCAAAACACGACAGACTCCTCTTTGTGTCGCTCTGTGCACACAGGTTCCATTAAAGATTTCATGATGTGTTCAATGAACACGACAGCAGCATCATTTCTGTGGAGACAGAATCGTGATTCATCTGGCCTCATGACACTTCTCCACTGCTCTACAATCTATTGTACGTGTGCTTTGGCCCACTTTAAACGAGTGGTCTTGTGGGCAGGAGTTAACATCGGCCGTTTGTGAGCCACTCTGCAGCATATACCAATTGTATGGAGTTTCATACAAAGAGTTGGTTCACAATCAGCAGGAGATGGGTCATCGCTGGCGTTTCACAGTTTTCCATCTTTAATTAATGCAATGCGATTGCGGTCAACAATTCAGGGCACACACACGGGTACCTCGTAGACTGAGTTTTACCCCGACACCAATTTTGCCTTGAATTGCCGTATGTACCTGACTGTTTTGGCTATTGGTAGTACCCGTATAACAGGGCTACATAAAACACCAGTGAATTCCGTTACTTCGTCACCAGGGGTTCCTCAGGCCAACCAAATGCAATAGGCCCTTTTGGCATTCCGAGACGAGCAACTAAGATACAAGTCTACATCTTGCCAGCTCTGAATGAAGGCTGATGCCTGTTAGGTATTTGCATATAACTTGAACTTTGGCCACAGCTCTGGAAACTGATTGATGAGTGTAGTAAATAACAGAAGCCCCCCAAAAAATAGGTGACTAATTTCTTGTCAGGGGAGCTTTTTCTATTGGGCAAAATATTTAACATATCTGTAGGGCGATGGGCTCTGAGGAAATTTGAAAGAAGGCCACTGTACATGAACTTATTTCACTCTAAAATTACCAAGCAGAAAAGATTTTCGAGGCTATTGAAAAGTTTAATGATCTAACTAAGCTATTCTATGCTAAGCTGAAAGCTTCAATTCTTTAGGTTCTGAAAATAGCGAGGCTAAGGGAACTTCTGTATGGTTTCACACGTAAAAACATGCCGTGTTTAATTTAACCCACGGGCCTATGGTATAGCACGTGATTGAATGGTAACTAGTGGCTGGCATATAAGTCTTCTTATATGTTTTTGAAGCTGCTGGAATATTAGAAGCGACCAGCTTATGGGTTTTCAATATCATCAATCGTTTTTAAGAGGTCCAATCCTTGACTCATGCACTCTAAAATCGGGACGTGTTCCCGACCGTAGAAATAACCTGGCCATGACCGACGGTAGAGTTACTAATTCCCACCACGCGTTGCACATTGAGGAAAGTGATAACACAAATACTCGGAAAATTGGTTGGTTTAAAAATTAATGCTCATATATTGCAAATACTGGCCTTAATTAACTTGGCCGCTACGATAAGCATCCCAACGACGCGGTGAATTTTTAACAGTAAAATGTTTTCCAGCAGCTCATGGCCTCATGGAAATTATGGAGAGCAGCTAGCTATGGCGGTTGTGGTCATGCCCAAATAAAAATAATAATATATTACGTTGTCGGTAAAGTTGAGCGAAATTAGATTATTAGCTTCGACAAAGTGATGAATTTACAACATAAGACGACAAAACGATACCCTCGCCACGGGAAAATCGCTGCAACACAAGAAAATGCCATTTTGTGTCGTTGTTGACACTATGATAGGCATTTTTATTGATAAAATTTATATGAATATTATTAAGACAAAAACGGCTGCTAGGGCTCAGCAGCACTCAGATGCCGAGGAAGGTTGCTGCCCAGGCTGAAGTGGCGCCGTGTGCGTGCATGTATTCAACTCAATGCAGGCGAAGGGCATGAAAAGTTCTGAAGTTGTACATGTTGTTGACTATATTAAACGAGACTGTCTTGTAAGCGTTTTTATTCTAGTACTGCATCAGCAACAATGCACCTAAAATACTATGATAGTAAGCTACTACCAGCGAGTTCAAGCAAAGACTGTAGACAATACCACCTATAAATGTATTTAGTCTAAGCGTACCTGCAGCACTTTTTTTGGTTGAGCTGACTGAGTATTTCTCGTGATTTGGCTCATGATATTTGTACAATGTTTCTTATGTTCACAAATTTGCCTTAAACAAAAAAGCGTGCGCAATTGTTCGGCTTCTTTGAACTACACTCTAGCGTTTACACTTATACATATGTTCTTAAGCCCCAACCCAGTACTTAGATTTTGCAGGTTTCACTGAACTCTTCTATCATAACATTCCTTTTTCACAGCCTAAATAAATATTCCAAGACAGCAGCTTGAACGATTCCATGCGCTTGTGTGCTGGTCTTTTCACTGCTGGTTGTTTGCTAATTTATTAGCATTCAGTGTAGAGATTTCTTCTCATATTAATCCAGTAAGTTACATCGAGATAAAATTGGGAAGTCTATAGTGATTTTTAACTTTCAAATAGAAAGAAAGAACATCAATACTGCTTATGACAACAATATTTTCCAGATAAATTCAATGCATTCAACCACATTTGACATAGTAGTGACAAAGACCTTCAAAAAAGCGAGGCCCGAGCGGAATTCGCGCCCTGAAAATCAGGAACTGGCCTGCGGGACGATCAGGAGTGATTAATCCAGTAGTGAACCATGATAAAATTTCCTAGCATAGGGTATTATCGAAAAATCAATGACAACAATAGTCTAAAATGACCGCAAGTTTTATCCTTTCAAGCCTAAGAAGCCCCAACACTCTATGACCACCAGACGCAGGAATGGGCTGACAGAGCTCAGCATCTTGTAAACTTCCAGAAAAATGACGCGCGAGGAGAATAGACTGTCTTCTGATGCAAAATGTTCGCACTGGAGTCAAAATGGAATCCTCAGAATGACAGTGCAATGGAAAAGTAAGCTGAAGACATTTCAGAGATTACGTGAAATGCTCATCGTTCGTAAAACGAAGAAAAGTCTCAATAAATATGATTTCACCATCATTTCGATGTCGCGCCGTCGCAGGCTTCTAAAAACCTCACAGGAATGGTATTAGGTCAAGTTTCTCATGCTTTGGAGAATGAAGATCTGTCTTCTACCATATAATGAATTAAAATCCCTTAGACTTCAGTGAAAATCCCTTAGACTTAAGTCCATGTTCGAGGTTGATGCTCGTTAATCTCCCCATGCCACTGTCGATGATTTGAAATCTTCCCCGATGAAGGCATGCGACAAAATTCCACAGTAGGAACTAGACGCATCGATAAAAAGTTTCAGAAAGAGACTGCAGAGAGCAAACCAGGCAAAAAAGGCACATTGAAAAATAGGCTTAGACATGGTTTCGTAATACTATTAGTTATATGCGACATTCAACAACATTTTACTATCCTGTTCTACTATCTAAATGTCAGGAACTTTCTCGGACTCCGTAAGCTTCACAACGTTAATTTAAGTAACCATTTTTTTTTATGTCAGTTCATTCTCCAGCAAAGTATAAATCGTGCAGTTTCTCAATTAGTCACTGCAAACTTTCGAAAAAATGACGAATATTTTTCATCGCCGATGCGTGCAAAATAATGAAAGGTGAAGCACCAGTCTGCAGTAAGCTTTAAATTAGTATTTGATTGCTTAGCTGCCCAACTTCAGGCCACTGATGTCATTTGTGAGGTGAACCACCATCTCTGGCATTTATATTCAATGAGCTTGATTGTCCATCCTTTCGAACCATCATTAAAGCACGTATTCAACGAAGTATTGATTTTAGAAATCTGTCGTTCATAGAGCGAAAGTTAACAAACTACGGCTAACCTTTCTGTACTGGTCCATAGCAATACCCTGTCTGTCAAGAGTTCTATGAATGTTTTCAAATTTTATAGTACTTCCATTGCGAGTAAAGTTTTCGATGAAAACCAAGATTGCAGCAATCAGGATGGTATGAGAACGATCGTTCGAAACTTTGAACTGGCCTACGCATATATTACGAGACTATCTTCTTCGTGACCGAAGTCACGTTCGAGGAACAATAATTACCATAGCAGACGACTTCGCGCTCTGAACACGCAACTTACCGTTACCCGGCTACTGTTGGAATGAATGCTTAGAAACTCAGTGATAATTATCACGAGAAAATATCTTCAAGCATAGGCTAATTTCAGTATCATCGAACTTAACTTTTATACTAATGAATTACTCATTAATATGTAGGCTGTTAAACATAGATCAACGAAGCCTACAAAACACTTATGGCACAACATAAATGACCATATTTTGCTACATCAGCTACGCTGCTAATTACCAATGTTCAATAGCTATCATTAGCTCTTGTCTCTGGAGTGCTTGCGCATCTTCGTTGATTATGTATTGGCCACCGATGCTTCCATTTCGTGGAAACACTAATATAATTTGAATATTCATTAATAAAAATAATTTTGATGGCATGGAACAACGAAACTAACTATCATGGTACCATTGATAGCGTTAAACATTGCTCAGTATTCCTTGACGTCAGTTGTCATAATAAAATTGGTGTGGAATTAAATGAAACAATATGAGTTAGCGCATTGAAATGAACACGAGAGTACACAAACAAAAACTTAGCAAGACTAAAGTTAAATTATTTAACAATCACTTTACAAACCTGCAATCATGAAAGCGGTTAACACTATCCCACACAGAAGACTGGAGCCTCTGGATGTTCGGGTCATGGCGATGGCTCGTCTCGCTGCTGAAGAATTTTGTTTTTCCAGTCTGAGGCTAAGGTAGCACAAGCTCGCTGGAATTTCTGCGAGAGCTACAGTTTACCCTGAATTTCAACCAAAAATTGGAGTTCTTTGAACGGGAAAATGTTGTGCAGGATGTGGCGAAAATTTCGAAGTCCGTTGCTTGTTAAGGCTTTATCCTGATGTTACACTTCTTCAATTTTATGTTTCGGACAGTAATCGATGGCTGCCTCCACTGATCTGCTTGTTCTGGAAACAGTTTCAAAGCAGACAGAGAAACTTATTGGAAAAGAATTCAAAAGTCTTTTCTGCCTTGTTCTCCTACCAAAGACACTTCCTTTAATATGGCAAAATTTATTAATTTTCCCCGCGTCAATACAAGACAACTCTTACGAGAAGAAAAATCATTCACAGGGCCGAGCGACGTACGACCAGCAAATGTGGCACTCGAGCGAGGGATGGGCCCTCATTCAGTGGGAGACTATTTTGGTGCGTTCGAAAGGCGCCCTCATATCTGCAGCCTCATTCATGCCAGCCAACGAAAGTTTCAGTGTCAATGGTGCAAAAAATACATGAGGTTCTCGTCACAACGGTGAGCGGCAAAACTGTGCTGATGTGGACCAGCTTGAGACGTTGTTATTCACAAGGCTACAAGTCTCTGATTAACGCTGGTTTCACTTTATTCTTTCATCAAAATACACAGAATAGAATTCATATGTCGCTAACACGATAGTGGGCTAATGCTTTATGACGTGGAAGGAATTCTGTCCAAAGTCACACCCCCACAGCGAAGTTTAAGACAATGTATAAGAGTTTATTATAACGTAGTAGCTTTTAAACTCTAGTAGGTAAATCAATTTTCGAATTCGTCGATTATTATGGCCATTCTAAAGTTTCCAGTTCAATAAATTGGCACTCACAACTTAATTGTAGCAAAATGTACAGTGCACCAACTCTGACTGTAGAGGGAAAGTCTTAGCAATTACAGCCGAGTTTAAAATCGAGTACAGGTTTCGAAGCAATTAATGTTCGATCAACCAGGAGTTAACCCTGGAGTGCAGGAGTCCGATTAACTAAAGTAGCAAACTATTCAAAAACTCCGGATACTTCGTAAACTTTCAATATGATTTACGACTGACAGGTGAAATACTGTTAGAGGATAAACATTAGAGGTGGGACGGGCAGGATTTTGGATTATATATACTTGGATATACTCGGTGTAACGATAGGCGATCACAGCTCGGATGGGGGCAATGCTGACAGAGGGAGATTTTATACAATTGAGACGATACCGGCGGACTGAACACGGAGAGACAAGTAGAGTGGAAACGTTGCTCGACTTGTGATCAAGCAGACCACAGCAGGTGAAGATACGTCAGTTGGGAGCGAGAACACACCTTTATCCAGGACGGCAAAACGCAGACTGCCTGGAATATCGGGCACTGGAAGACCGAGCACCAGCGCGCAGTCTCTGTTGGCGCTCGCATTCGCCCCCTGGATTGTCTGCCCCAGGATTGCAATCCCCTCCCCCTGCCCCGCTGCATGCTTCGCATGGATTCCCTTTATAATATCCCAGCGTACTATCTTTCGCAGGTTCGTCCTGTAGTTATTATAAATCTGCTTTATTTCTATCGAAGGGTAAAAGGATCGAGATAAAGAATCTTATCTAATGCCTCTGAGAGTTGGATAAAGAATCATAAAAAGCATATGATCGAACAGGTTTGACTGCGGTTTTGTGCATCAGTCATCCTTCTTTCGAGTTAATTTACTACTGAAAGGGGTTACTCATATTTCATTCGTTTGAAATCCTAGATGTAATCAATTCTGGCTTGGCCAGTCTATTTCTTATATCTGATCAATAGTAGCAACTGCCAATTATCTCCCTTTCTACGTTGACATGGTGTAATTCGGGTTAATTTGATATTGAAACCAGTTTAGGCTTTCGTCCATTTGCGATGTAGATCTTACCATAATTCTCAGGAGTAAAAATAAATGTAGGCTGTCAAATATTTGCAAAGGAATTTCAAAAATATTGCGAGAATTGAACATCGGAGTTCATAGAAACAAAGCGAATTTCAGTTTGAAAATTCATGACATCGAAAGTTTTAAACGAATGTATAAAAACACCCTATTTCCAGGTATATAAATCCCATATTAAACGTTTCTTTCCCACAGAAGCCTTGATTGTATGTTGATCCATCTCGGGGAAACTTTTGCATCAGTTGTCTGCGACAATTCAAGCGAACCACATTTGAAATCTCCATTTATTTTCGTCCTTGATGAATATTTTGCTTCCAGAATAGTATCCAAACTCCTCTTCTTGCAGCAACCAAGAAACATTTCGTTTATTAGAATCAGAAATTATAATGAAGTGGCTACTTCAAACGATAAACTCATTCTGTATATGAGAATATTTTTGGATCCTCCACTTGAAAATAATTCAGCCCTAGGATTTCAAGAAAAATTTTGAGCGTGGTTGTCTGCACCAGATACAACGGAAAACTTTCTGCCAGTCTTGTTAGCATTCAGAAACATTCTGCTGCAATGAGCAAAAGTGATTTAACGTACGTTAAGTTATGAACTCAAATATTAGTGCACTCTGCATCAGGAATTGATTAATTATTTAGAGAAGAATTCAAGTACCCTTGAAAGCCTGGATATTAACATTTAGTGTCGTCTCCAAGCTTGCATTTTGTTCAATTTTATTTCTACGCTGGTAAGTACATCCATGACTCCCGCATCAGCTTTCAACAAATTCGCTGCCACTCTACGAGTAAGTTTTGCCGTTGCATGCAATCATATTTTTCATGTTATTAAGCACTTGAATTGCAACTTTCATTCCCGCAATGGTTCCATAAAGTGAAAGCCCTTGCTGCCCATTAACGAAGGCTCACATTCGTGTCAGAGGTAGGAGCTAATTATAGCAGCTGAACACATTGAAATAGCAGGAGGAGTAGCAAAATGCTATTTGACGCGCATGCGCGTCATGTGGCTGCAAAGGGCTCAAATGTCATTCCAGAATAAGGATGTATTTGCAGTGATATCTCTAACTCAGAGCGGCTCTACTTCAGTAATGAAAATTTCCATGACCGTTGTGATATTTTACGTACAAACGACCCAGGATGTTCTCATAAGGCCCAGACTCTTATTGACTAACCATTTCGTAGAGATCGGCATTCGAGTCAGGGTCATGACCAATATGTGTACTATAGAACACGTGAACTCAACCGCGAGAACTTCGTCGACAGTACAACCAGTATACGTGCTGTACAGGTATGCCTGATGTAGAGTGCTCCTTAGAATCTGAATTTCCAGTGCAAAAATGTTCAACTGGGTAACAATACAAATAATAACGTCGAGAAAATAAATTAATGAAACTTTTTCCGGCCCAGTGCAAAAACGTTCAACTGGGTGACAATACAAATAGTAACGTCGAGAAAATAAATCAATGAAACTTTTTTTCGGCCTTCCGTAGAGAAGAAATTTTGACATTTTACTCGTCTTCGTAATTTTATCCGTCTAATTGTTTACATACGCGTTCGTGAATGCTGGCAGGGCTTGCAGGACATTCATTTACCTATAATTAAATAATACATTAAATCGTTTCGTTTCAAATATGCGCAGGTACACTCCTACTCATTTCATGTAATGATTTTCGAACGATGATTGTTGAGATGAAACCTCTACTCGGGCTTTAATATCCGGTTGCCTTCAGGTGCTTGCTTTCTGTTCCTGGACACACTGGAGAACAGAAGAGGAATTTTTGGTCATGGAGGCCTTTCATCTACGAAATTTCAGGAGGCTGCAATGCAAGCAGCTTTGGCTCAGCTCACTCATTCTAGCCTCGATCGCCTCCTCTTCATTTCGCTCAGCAAATCGTTCAGCTGATGAGGTTTTGCAGTTGCTCGCGTAGTTGAGAGCTGGAATAAATTCTCTAATGAAGACGTGCAATGGAAGCTGTGAGCACAATCTGCATGCTAATGATATTTCTGTCCAGTATTATGAGAACGATGAGCGTGGAATTACATTCATACTTGAGAATCTCTACAGAAGCTAGAACGTTTTGTGCTGGAACATAAACGCCTAATTGTTTGCCACTTCGATTCGTTCATGACTTTGCCTTACTGCGATGCTGAGCCATTCAATACTTGAATAGCCAATTAGAAACGAGTGCAAGCTTTCAAAGTCAAATAGTCCAAATTTTATGTCGGTAGGCATAATCAAGATAAGAGAACTTCAGTTACTCATTCTACGGTAACTAATTTACATTGGTGTGATTTTTAGCTCATGTTGAGGAAATTAAAAACGATGAATACGACCACTTTCGTGGGAATACATTTGGAGAGACCGAGGCCAGGAAACACCCGACAAAAATCTTGCCGGAACTTCTAGAAGCAAATTACGCTTCGCTCACGAGTAGAACTTAGCATGGGAATGGTAGACATCTTCGCAGATGGCTTAGAAAGAAGGGGCGCCAGCCCTGCGCAGCCCAAGAGCCCTAGCGATTGATTAAGGGCTCCTCTGTCGTTTTTAACTCAAGCCAGAAAAATTCTTAAATGATTCAATGTGAATGACTTCATTAATCTACATAGGCATACACATGGATTAACTCTCATTTCGGGTTTTCCGTTTCAATCCTGGTAAGCTGAGAATTAGTATGTTCCCCTTATTTTCACATAATTTCCCGTCATCGATAATTTTTTTTCCGACTCTCGAGTCAAATTCGAATAATAATTCGGTAATCTTTTAGAATGTGTATCGGAGAAAAATACGCTAGTGAAATAGTAGCTGAAATATTGGTATCTGGAAAATGATTAAGATATGATACGTATTAGTTTCAATTCCAAGTATGATAAAAATGAGACTATGTTATCATGACAAATAATTTTTCTGCTGTCGTTTCGAAAGTTTGAGTAAAAGAAATCGAACTTTAAAATCAATTCAAAAAAACATATGCAACATTGAATGCAATCAGGAGTCATTGGTGTAACTCGATAGCGGTTCTTGGAACATATGCAGCCTCGAATTAAAGAAACGACAGCTGAACTTCCAAATGAGAACAATAAATTTTCACAAGTGACTTAGTGAAGTATTTTTAATGACGCATGAAAATTGTGATGATGTACTTATTGACAAACTCTGTGTTACCGAGAATCAATTTAAAATCAAATTAAAATAAAATTGTAACCGAGAATCATTTCAGATGACACTGAATTCTGGCATACGTCATCTGAGCTTTCAACCATTTTTTTCACGCATAATCGTTCTAAATCTCCAAGATTTGATTACTGTCTCTTTTATCTTAAAATTTTCGAGAGATATTCTCTGTTGGATTCAAATAGGGAAACTGGCTAAGCCCCTTCAGAGGAGTGAAACCGTGTCTATTGATCAGCCCAAACGTTGGGCGAGATGTGTGTTCAGGATCGTTGTCGTGTTGAAATGTCCAATATCCAATGCTAAAAATGCGAAGATGATTTTCTAAAAATTCCCTTTCTGGAAATTTTTCTTAAATAATGTTGAAACATTTAGTATGGCGGAATCTACGATAAGTCTCTTCTGAAATTTAAATGGATCTGTGTCATTTTCATTTAACAAATACTTCTTTGTATCCTGACGAAAACTTATTTCTCCTATTGCACAGTTTAGCGTTAGTTTTTTAAGCTCGTATTTCGATAACATTTAAGCAACAAAAATTCAAAGTTTGGTTTCATTCAAATGTTCCCCTATGTTAGAAATTCCCTAAAACAAACCTGAGGAAAACTTATTCTATCTCCCGTCTATAGATGAGTTAAGCTTGAGCAGTGCATCCTCAGTTGCCTATTAAAGAAAGTAATTCAAGAGGGTTATACGATTTATCAAGAAGAAAATAAAGTTAACGTTCCTAGAATACGTTGAGCTTCATGCAATAGCACATGAGATATTTGAGGGTATGTACGACGTACATTTCCGCCTCTTGCATCAGTGCTGTCTCAGGGGAAGCAACGTAATCGATCGAAATCATTTATTCGTGACTGTTGACTTAATGATTTCAAACCTGGCCTAAGCAGAGTGGCCTCGAGTCCTCGTCTCAACAATGCATCGGAGCCGAACACCGCGCATGAACGCAGAGCATCGAACTTGCTCCACCTTTCCATTCCAGAGATTGAAACTTGACAACCATCCTCAGGCCTGAGGTCCACCAACCATCTACACGGAAAACTACGTGAACTGTGTGACAGTCACCCTTGCTGGATGATACGTGGACTTTCTTTCAAAAGGCTTGAGGCTGTAAAATTAACTTGTGGAGACATTTATTCGCTATAGACAAGAGGTCCAAGCTCAAGAACAGGGCGTTAGATAGTAAGGCTTAATGTTGGATAGCAATTAGTTCCCAGCTCACCTACAATGTGAGGTATTCTTCTCGTTGATCATTACAGCTTAAAGACGACTCTACATTAGTCTTGTGCGCGACTATTCTTGAGTTAAAACATGAAACATGTGACATGTAACACCGTTAACAAGCAAATGCTTGTTTCTATTTTTGCAAAGAACTAATGAACAGCTGGTAAATGTCGTAAGCAACAACGTACAATCTACTGTGGCCTACTTCCAGCGAACTGGGCTTTGAAAGTCTGGGGTGAAAACGGTGACAATTTGACCGAGGAAATCCCAAAATATCGTCTTGCACTATACCGTATGGTTTAATTCGATTTCATTTTCCAAACGCTTCTCCACGCACGTTGAGAATATCCTGCCACCAGATGTCGGCGCGGAGTTGAGATATTCTGCGTCAATCATTGCACTACATTCACTCTATCCAGGACCTACACTTTATCATCTGCTTATCTCATTGAGCGATGCATGCAACATAGTGAAAACCTTCGGCAAATAAGCTGAGTTAAAACCACTGGCTCACGAACTCATAGCTTTGTAGATAAAAGAATTCGATAAAGATTTGAACATCGGGGAGCAGGGTGTCTTCAGAGATAGCTGACTATTCTGTCCAGAGAAGGTATGTTGTGGCTATTTTGACATGTAAGCTTACTCATTTCAATAAATCTCTTGTGTGAAGGTAATTCAATGCGTTAGCATAAATTTCTGTTTTACTTGATGTGAACATTTTGGATGTTGCTCTGCGGGAAGTCAAAGCAAGTCAGAAATAATATCCTCGAATTACCAGCAACAAATGTGGTACAAACGCTCTTAGTTATTTACTCCTCACGTATTATATACTTCTATTCACTCATTCAGACAGGAAATTACGACGGATAAAGCTTGAATTTGAAGTATATGCATTGAAAAGCAGTTATTAGTCAATTTGAGTTGGCGAAAAAAGTGAAGCTATTCAGTTTTACGGGCGTTGGAGGATTGCATGCGAAGTTTAAACTGAGGGAACTGTAAAACGGGATATCGTTTTGGATCGACTCTGCCTTGTTATTTTTTGCGGGAGTTCATTGAGTAAACACGAAGTGCCACGCTCAGGAGCCCATGGAATACGAGTAGCAGGTGAAGAGTATTTTCACGAGCATGACAAATGTTCATTTAAATTGCAATTGTTCCCACCGCTTTGCATGGCGTGGAGACTTAATTACGGGAGAGCATCTCAGAAGAGGATACTAATAGTTCAAGAGAAAAATCCCGAACAGTATTAAAGGCAACGTTGAATAGGGGGAATATGACAAGGTGATACCAGGAGTGACGGAGAGAGTCGTTGGATGATGATGTAATTCTCCTAATAAGTTGAATATTTTGTGGTTAGAATAAACTAAGGGTCTTTTGAAAAGTTGATGCGTATTGTTGATAGGAAAGTAGGGATAGAAATTGAGCTACTTGAGAAGAAAAGGTGAGAGTGAGCAAAGAATTCAGAGAATCAGGAGAAAAGGAACTTTTCGGGAAGCGATGAAGCTTTTGCTTCCTAACTAACTTTACGTAGCTCTAAATGAAGTTATTCTTCATTTTGCATTTTCCCTTTCGCAGGCCAATACCGAGAATTCCTGGTCTGGTCAGCCGTAAAAAGAGACCACCCGGGCCTGGCGGGGCTGCCCTGCACAGTTTCTGTACCGTACGGTTCTGTACATACAAAAAGACCGAGTACATTTTGTTTACGGTAAATTCGTACATTTTACGCGGCCTCAAGAAACTCTCGGGCTCCCCTTGAATTGCTGACATAATCTGTCCTGTGGCGACCGTACTGCCATGATCATCAGCGATGTCGGGTGCAATTTGTGTCCGGGCAGACTTGATGCTGCCTCCTTCACTTTATACTAAATTAAATTATGAATATTCCATACCGCTGAATATGCTTCTTGCCAGCCCTCACATTTCAATTTCGTTCACTTACAGAAATTATGAGACATTCCTTCTTCCTCATCTTGCTAAGCATCCTCAATTTACCAGACCTTACAAGCAGTGAGCCGAAGATATATGGCGAACGATTTTGATCAGAAAACTTAAATCGGTTGGTATGGATAGTGCCATTAGCCCAAACACTGTAGATTTTTTCGGTAACCATAACAGTTATTTTCTTGCCTCACAAGCATTTTTCATAAAATTTCAATTCTTGAACTTGTCTATGCTGTATTTTTACAAAGATGATGTCTAAAGTCTGTGATGAGATAGCTAACATTTCCCACAAGCCTGCATTTATTTATTGGCAACTGCTTATCTTACAATACGTTTATTTCTTCCAATGCCCTATGACTTACCTCGGTAGAAGAGAGGCACATCCTACGCCTCTTGTTAGGAAAATTCCATGTCCACAATGAAGTTTAATTAGTTCTATCTTTCTTGCGAAGCGAATTCGTAATATAGGTGATTGAAAAAAGAAATTTTGAAATTATTTATTATGAACATTTCCAGCTCAAAAGCTCATTTTAAATAAATCTGATAGCGAAGAAGGTTATGATAAGAACTCATTTAAAACTGAAATTTAACATTTAAGTGCTAAAATAAAAAATCATTAAGAACCCCAATAGTTACTGGTTGACTATATTCAGAGGGTACGGACTCTGCATTTTATTAAGGGAAGGTTTGAAACTGTGGATATGCATGAATTCTGAAATTAGACGGATTTCAAATAATATACTCTTGTTCATCCAACTTTGACCTACGAAGAATAGAATACCCGTACATCCACACGCTCAAACTTTCCCTTAACGAAGAATTGCAGAGTGCGTATCCTCTGAAAATAGTGAACTATTAACTACTGTGCTTCATAATGTGTTATAATTTTAGCTCTCAAATTCTTAATTTCACTTTAAAATAAATTCTTATATTATTTTGCTTGTTTTCAGATTTTGTTGAAATGAGCTTTTAAGCTTGAAACGCTCAAATTAAATGAATTTAAGATTTCTTCTCTCATTCACCTCCAATGGAATTTATCTTCATGCCTGAATGAGCTAATAGGGATCTCTATCTATTGTATTCTTAAACACAAACAATGAATTGCAGCCGAAGATAAAAATGACACCGATAAGATAATAGTACTAAATGAATGAAAGTCATACCTATAAAATATCTTCAATATACTACAGTGCGTTGCGGATCCTATAGCCTCGTATTACCTCCCGCCATATGTGTGTATAGCGCACTGCTTTGCCAAAGTGTGGGCTCTTTGGTACAAATGAGTGCCCTGTTTTACGCACCAACGAACTACACCACAACCCACAACCGCGTCGAATTTTTTTGCTAGGGCATTCATCATTATCCGTAATTTTGGACGCGCAGGTGTCACCGAAGGATAGTTTATTATGGACTGGTTGGTGAAGAAGTTCAACAGGAAATAAATACGGGGCACCATAGCGAGCTGCAGGATGTAGCAGTCCGAGGAAAGACGCAATAAAGCACACGTTGATCTTACAGTTAAAGTGCCACGCACGCTTGCACTATTCACTTCATAGCCAGGGTGCACAATAAAGCACTTGCAGTAAAGCATCAGAGGGAACGGCTGCTTTTCAAAGTGATAAACCCGTATGCACTGTTTGGTATAATATTCTCAGGCCGTTGTTAAACTGGTGTCCATATTGAAGGGAGATTGGCCCTAAATTTCATTTCGTGCAAGTCAAGTAACATATTAGCGAAGCGTAATTGTAAAGCCACTCACTATTGTTAAAAAATATTTTGCTTTGTAAATGCGAAATATTTCCCGTCAACAAGGGAGTGCACGCACCGTTAAACAAAGAGGCGATTTGATTTCAATGAGTTTCCATCTGAATACACAATCACGATTTCTGAATACGAAGCAGGGTCTTGCTTTACATGTGAATTGAAAGAACTGATAGAAGGCAGTCAAATTAACTACAACGGTAGGTTGTTCAGCCTGTGTCCGCAAAGTTTGTTGTACGACTTCATATATGATACTAGAAGGTCTAGTGCCACATTGCCATTTATTAAGAATACTCATTGACTTTGGACAGTTGACACACTTAGTGCACATTTACGAGCATATCAGCGATAAGGGAATCGGGGCACTGGCTTTCAAAACGTTAAGTTTTTCTCTCGGTGATTAATGAGGAAGCCTTAATAAACGAAAATATTGAATTATCAGGATAGGAAGAGCAGTTTATTGAAAGTACGTTTGATGTCAGCAACATAAGCTATAAAAGTATCTTTAATATGAAAGTTTTTTATCAATTGCTTGAAGAATTGTAATTTTGAATAAGAATTCTTTATTAGTGTCCAAAAACCGCGCTCAATCGGCCATCAACCAGTCCTTGAAAGATATTCTTCGCATTGCATTTTGCTTAGGCCATGATCACTCAGACTTAATAGAATCCTTCCTTTGTTCGGTACTGAACTCAGCAGCTTGAGATGGATCCCGCGTACATTGTTCATTAAAGATTTAGCGTAAATTCAGTTCAGTTCTTATCAAATTTTCCTGACATATAATTTCATAAATTCAACATAAAACTCTAAATACCACCATATTGGGGAAAAAAATAATCATATTCATGGGAATCATCTTACTGCAATACCATCGCATTCCTCTGAATTACCATCATTCCCCAGTATCAGACACAGACGTTATCTTACCGCACCAGGCGCTTTATTTTCTTTTCTTCACAGGAGCGATGAAATTCTGAGAATATTGCGAAGTATCACATGTCTTGTAGCCGCACCAACTCCGCACGCCTCAAGACCAAGATCTAGTTTCCCTCGCGCACTTTGTTTGTGAGGCAGTCTCGACGACGCCACTTTCTGAGGCGTCTTCGCTTACAAAACCTCACAAATACTAGAAACAGTATCGTGTGTTCTTTACACCACCACAAACCTATTAAAACAAATGGTGAGCGTGTTTTTATTGCAGCTTCAATTTTTTTTCCGTGTTTACACCACCGCAAACCTATTAAAACAAGTGATGAGCGTGTTTTTATTGTAGCTTTAATTCATTTTTCCGTGCTTAAGTGAATACCTTAATACATAACGTGGATAAGAGTCTTGATTAAAAATTCTAAGTTAACTAATACCTGAGAGAAATCCTGTGGTGAAATAGCAGTGTGCTGGTCTTCTATGCAAAAAGTCCCGTTTTCGATCCTGGGCATCTGCTGTGGTACAGAGATTTTCAGGCGGCTCCGAGTGCCTTCCTTGTGAATAAACCTTGGAATGCCAACCTCGGATTTTTCACACCCCAAAGATTGCTTTCGACTTTTCCTTAACAATTTAACACGAAGAGTTTCTCCTTCACGTAAACCTACAATTCTCGCTAGGGTAAGATGCCATGGTAACATGCTCAGCTCAGGGTACCATCATCCCGCCATACGTTGGAATGGTAAGTAAAGTATTGAAAAACCAAGCAATTGTGGTGTCAACTTGACTGAAATTGATTTTCCTCATTTCTTCCGCTGAACTTTTGTTATAGAGAAGAACATTCCTTCTTTTTCAAGTAGCTTTAAGGCGAATGCCTTAGACTAAGACGATAACAAGCGAGTGTGCCAGGTACTAGAAAATCCATCGCATAATTATGAATTTCAAATATTTTGTGGCTGGAGCAGGAGTTTCTTTTGAACATAATTTTTACACTTTTTTCCTATAATAAACTACACATTGCATGCATTGCCTTGAGGGAATTCCTTGTTCTCATTCCATACAGAAGTTCATTCCCAACTACAAAATTACAGTTTTAAGCGAAAAAGTATTCTACGTTGTTTTTTCATAACTATTGCGTCATGAAGCGATCAACGCGCATGTCACTACAGATATATCTAATTCAATATTAGCTCGAAAGTCAATCGACTTTGGCTTGTAAGTGATAGCCATTTTTTCGCTTTTGGTAACTGAAAAATTGCGTTGAATTAAAACTTTGTTTGCTCCACCAACTTGTTGGCACAAAACAAAAAGGTTTCTCCTGGAAAGAGCGCAAGGCACGTCCAAGCTGGCCAAGGCTAAGCTTACAACCTTAATTAAATTCGGCGCCTAGGATTTACGAAGAGAAAATGAAAAGCTAGAGGCGGCGCTCGACTTGCTGCTGCTGATGATGCGTCTCTGACGAAGAGTCGGCTTCTTATGGTCAAAGGTTCTTACAATCACCGGAAGCAGTTTTTATTTAATATGTCTAATGCACCAAATCACTGGAAGCTGTTTCTATTCGATACGTCTAACGCACCAAATCACCGAAAGCAGTTTCTATTCGATACTTCTAATGCACCAAATCACCGAAAGCAGTTTCTATTCGATACTAACGCACGAAATCGAAAAGGATTCGGAATAATGCGTAAGTTAAGCAGCATGAGGGACAGCATGTGGCTTGAGAACTAGGGGTTATCAGACCATGTACTGCAGACTGAAACTAGAAATAGCGCTCGGCCAGCGCCCGCTCAAGCGACTAGTGAGAGAAAGATTCATGTCTCATATTTGCTCTTTTACTGGGAATGATTAAAGACATTTTGCTTCGTGTTGTTTTCGTAATAAAATATTATTGAGGAAAGTTCATTTAATTCTGGCAAACTTCTGCTAGCTGATGAACAACTGTGGATTTTCTGGTAAGTGGAAGAACGGTAAACCCTGATGAATACAGCTGATTCATCTTAACGTAGCTGTCCTATGACGTAGTTATCAAATACTTAACTGCACACAAAGTGGGACGATAGGAGAAGTGCTATTTTTAATACTTAAAGGAAGTATGCACCCCAGCATGCATTTTCTTTCGAATTGAACTATTTCAAAAAGCATCCTAATAAAGGTATTTCTTCGAAATATATCACCGAATAACACAAAAACTTTTTGTAGCTTGCGTTTTGAGGTAGCTGAGAGTTTGCCTGTATTCAACAATGGCGTCTGTGGAGTAAAGGATTAAATTGAGGTTTTAAAACTGGTTGGTGTCGGCAACCAGGATATTGTTAAACGAGTCGTAGTGCAGAGAAAAGCATTTTTAATATTTTGAAGCGCTATTGTGCGGACAAAACAAGTTTTTCACGGGCAGTTCCAGGTAGAACACGGTCAGTTTGCACCGAACAAGCTCCTCATTGAGTCAAAAAGAGATCGCGAACGAGTGCTAGACGCAGCTTCCAAAAAGGGCACCACGACTGAAAATACCCGTGCCATATGTCACAAGGGTTATTGATGTTGACGTAAGCTTAAATTTACGCTACGCAATAAAAGTTGCGTCTGTCCGTCCTCCCATCCTCACACTTTTCATAATTACATGAGAAAAATTTGGTAAGTATAGTATAACAGAGGAGAAAATTTAGTTCGAGTTCATCCAATTACGATCGATTCTATTTTGCGAATGAATCTTCAAATATGTACGGAAAATAATAAAAGATAATTACTTTTCGAATCTGAATTACCATTTTATTATCATTTTTACAGTGCAATGAAATATAAAGTACACATCATGTACTCGGAAACTGTTCTTCAGCAGCTGTGCATAATATCGTCTACTTAGTATTCACTTTTCCGGAGCATGCAATTTTCATGTAAATTTTTCACGACCGCTGATTAAAATCGATTTTGAGTGGAGATTTTGCCAGATGAGAAGCTGCTAGAATTCTTTAACAAGAACGAAGCAAAAGACAGAGCAAGGAACAAAGAGATGCAGCCAAACAACCAAATGCAAAATCAACGACGCTGTCTCGAAGTTACTTCAAAATGCGCAAAAATTTACCGGAGTAGACGTTGTGTAAACTGTTTTCAGTACGATTTGACACGATACAAAACCCTAGTGTCCAACAGGGTCAAATTTCCCAATTTACATCCGCCAAACCCAAGGGAAGAATCTGTGAAACCTGGTATCGCGAGGTATATTGTTGAAACTTGAACTGTGTTTTGTTAGTTCACTAGACCGCCCTTAACCCGTTGGGTCATACTCTTAAAGTCCCGTTTAACCTCTAATGATTTTTCTTTACTCCTTGGAAACATACAAATCCAAAGAAAACGTGTAATTAAATCACCTATGTCTTAATGAATAGTGCCATGGTACAGTGGAAAAATCTTTAGTTGAATCATTAGTTAATTACTGAAAGAGGATTTTTTATTTTCTGCCCCATATTATTACTAAGTGTACACAGTTGTATAATCATATAGAAAAAAGATAGAATAAAAACGTTCAGCCCAGAAAACTATCTAGGAAATGCAGACCATAAACAATTGTTTTGTAACATTTGTCTCACAATGCTAGAAATAAACATACCTGCTCACTACATACTCTTCATACTGCATTCAACTACAGGTATATGTAATGGAAACTGTGAAGAAAAGACCTTTAGCGAAAAATTTCTGTAAATCTATTGTTCTCATGAATCGTATGCTCTAATACGCAGGTCATTATACTCGGACCCAATTCTTGTACTGGAAACTTTTATGCTCATTATTTACTTGTGACAAACGACGTCACAGAACTCTAACAGACATGTGGCAGTTTTGCCTAACGATATCGAGTTTGAAAACTCTCCCTAACGTTTCCAAACTTCACTTTTCTATTTATATTTCAGCAAAAACTTCAAGATTTTCCAGAATGTCATCAATATACCGACAAGTTCTCTTGTTAAAAGTTTGAACTCCTGGCATTCGTTTTCAAATCCAAGTCCTAAAAGTGGAAGTAATTTTCTTCTAAACTAAATGCAACGTAATATTAATTATTCACAATCGATAATTCAGTACCAATTAAATATTGCACAAAAGATCTGAATTTAACGTTGCAATTTGAATATTATTTATTTATATGTCAGGGTAAATTTTATTCTAAAATCCCGTATTTCACAGAGTCTGAATTAAACTAATGGCTCTCTAATTTTGTTGCCCAACGTTCATGTACTCCGAACGTTGAGTGTAAGAAATGTCGCTGAAGGATATATTGGACCTTGTGCAGCAAAAATGGATGAAGAAATCCTAATGATCCTGATGCGAGAACATTTTGAAATACCCCTGCTATGATCAAAGATCGTATTGAAAACCTTTTGTTGCCTACAAGTCGTTACAACTGATCTGGAATACGCAACAGGTAAGGTGGAAACTGCGCGTAAGACAATAATACAGTATGTGTCTGTGTGACATGATATCCAAAAGTTCAAAGACTTTTTTAGAGCTGAACTCAAACAGGTCAAAAAAATATCAAACTGATTAAGTATCACTGAGCATTTTAGCTCGCTGTTAGTCGCTTGCAATCAGGTCAACGCGTAGATTTTTGTAGACCACACGTGTTACAGACCCATGAAAAATAGCAAGAGTAATATAATATTAAGCTTTGAACTTTGGGTAAAACTTGTACGAAAAGGACAGGGATTACGGAGGCTTTTCACAAAGTTTATGACATTAATGCCTCAAGGTAAACCAAGGTTGCGAAGTGGTTTTTACGATTTTGATACAGGAGAGAAGATAAAGATGACCCTCACTCGCATTGAAAGACAATCCATGTCAAAAATTACTGAAATCAACCATGGTTATTCTGAATCTCACTCTCTGACACTTTGCGTTATTCTTTCATTAAAAGATGAAGAAAAATTAATACATGCTAATTTCGAAAAAAGAAAGTTCGTAAAACCATCTTATACGAGGTTTTGATCTTGCCTCGCACATGTGCATGCGAGTATAAAGCGCATGAGCAATAGTATATTCTGCTCATATTTTCTAAAAGAAAGTAAGGTATTCCTATTACATTACATAATCTTAATCGTTCCTTCATTCATAGAAGTTTAACTTAAATTGGCCTGCGTTCCTGCGAGTAAGTTCAAGTTATTTCAGACCCATGACCATGCAAATGTGATGTAAATAGCAGTCGTTTGAAATTTAAAATTTACTTTTTTATTTACTAAATTAATGTTTGACAATGTTTCTTGATTCACATATCTTCGAGAATGGATGTGGCTTTCTTAGAATTGGCTTAGATTTGTATTGAAACGAACAATTATAAGAATAATATAGAACACAATAAGCTAAGACATCAGGAATGAGGTTAGAGGCCATTCTTTGGTTGCTATCCGAGTCTACAGCTGTTAGGCACAACGACGCGCAGGCACCCGAATAGACGCTAAATAAGAGGGCAGGGAAAGTAAAGCATATGTAATATTACGTTTGAAATCGTTTTGCGCATCGGTAACCAAACCCCCTTAGTATAAAAAGATAACAACTGATGCTATGAAAGCCATTTAATAGACATACAGACCAGTCTGGTTTTGTAAATTGTTTTCAGTGAATGTCATGTGCAAAAAATATACAAAATGAACGGAAAAAATACAATGGAATATTTCAAGATTATTCTAAATCTCTTAAATAAGGTACTAAAAGAACATAAAATTAGAATTAAAAACCTAGTAACTGAATTCTAAGCTTTAAAAGCGTGGACAAGTATTTTGTGCTGGCTCCTCACGCGAGATACAACAGGGTTGAAGTCAAGTAGGAATTCTAGGCTGGTTTTTTTTGAGTGAAGATCAATATTCATG
Source organism: Orchestia grillus (assembly GCA_014899125.1). Taxonomy (NCBI): domain Eukaryota; kingdom Metazoa; phylum Arthropoda; class Malacostraca; order Amphipoda; family Talitridae; genus Orchestia; species Orchestia grillus. The sequence goes on from VOMN01091544.1 coordinate 95,833, forward strand.
AATTTTAAAATCTAAAAAATTATTGCCTGAAACTATGATGTAGAAATAATCAAGTTTAAAAGGGTGATTCAAATTTTTGCAATGGGCTCTTGGATTTGAAAGAGGAGGTATTTGTAACAGTCTATTTGTTCTATGAGATCACCAAAGTGTTCCGAAAATCAAATTGTAGCTTGTATGGATGAGCTACCAATGTATGAGCCGATGCAGGTGGCACAAGTAATTAGTAAATAATGTTGGAACAAACATCAGAGGGTAAGCAGCAATTTTATTTTAAAAGTTTCAAATTCTAAAGGTGTTTCGGAGGGAATTTGATATCCACTCGGGTATAATGACTAAAAAGAAAGTTTCTGAGTGATTTCGCATAATTTCTACTAATATCATACGTAGTGCATTAGATCTCTGTTCCACTGCTTGAATGAAGGGACAGTGAAGCAGTCAATAATAGCATTGCATTACAGATACGTCTTAGCTGTTAAGTAGCTTATTGGTTGCAGTGTGTACATTTGCTCCAGCATATCTTCCATCGCATGGTATATATTTTTCTGTAAATCACTTGTGGTCATGTTATGAGGTACCAGCGAATCAAGTTCTTACTCATTCACACTAGTCGAGTAATCGCCAAAAAAATGTACACATTTAAAAACAACCTGAATAGGATATTTGAACCATTAAAAGTTAAATCTCATATCCCGAGTTCCAGTCCATCTGGAAATGAAGTTGAGGTATGCTTAGATGGTAATTCTATCTCGCTCAGTGAACGCGCATGTGGCAGGATTGTGTATCGTCTGGGAACTTGTTGATTTTACTGTTGATTCAGATGTCAAGATCACTGATCTTGAACTGATCGGAGCGGAGATCACTGATCTCCGCTATGAAGCGGAGTGGGCCAAGGACGCTTCTTTGAGAGACTTCTGATGGTGCTTCAGCTCAGTCGCTACGTTGCTCTCGCATCATTACTGAGTTCGACCATTGAGGCAGTTTTGCATCCAGCGAGAAAAGTTCCCTTGTACACCATGGACTTCAACTTTGGCTGTAAGCCTCTCATGGGAACTTTATCATAGGTTTTTTGAAAGTCAAGGCACTTGAGGTCTACTGCTTTTATGCTGTATTAGATACGTTGACTTCTCCAAAGAACTCAAGATTTGTGAGGCACAACGGTTTTATCTGAATCCATGCTGGGTGTTTGTTTTAGTTATAGATATCTTGTTACCTGAATTTTCATTACTCTTTCCATTGTTTTACTGATGACTAACGTTAGTCTGATTGGACGACATTGAGCTGGTTTGTTCCCTTCCTTGAAAACGTGAGTGGCTCTCGCTTGCTTTCCAACCTGCGGAGTTATTTCAGGTGCGAGTAGTCTATTTAAGATGTTCGCAAGGGATTCGATGCTCACTTCGGTGTTTTTTTAATATGCAAAGTGCTAAACCGTCTGGTTCGGTCGACTTGTAAGGATTTAGGAGGTTGAGCTGTTTTTCTACTTCTTCCATCGTGAACATGATGTCCATAAAGTTTCTTGGATACCTAAAGTTTGAGGTTGAGGAATTTCAGCTAAATCATCTCGTGTGAACACTGATAGCAGGGCAAGGAAAGTCAAAGAATAGGGAATAATATATTTGAAATCGGTTTTGCATGTGCGTGAATCAAACCCTTAGTATAAAAAGACTAAACTACTGATGCGATGTAAACTATAAGCATTTAAGAATCTGACTTTACTTCTGTTGTTCATTTGAGTTGAACCATCAAAGTCGGCTATTGGTCTAACAATGTTTTTTTCAGTAATTTATTCTTGACATATCTGTAAAAGCTGCTTGAGCAGGATCTGGCATGCACTGTTATTGCAACTTCTCCATTATTTAAGAATTTGTTATCATTCGTTTCCCGGTCTTGAAAGAGCGATGGTTTCTAAACGGTGAGCTTATGTTTGATATTCTTTCAATATTCTGTATGACTGTGGCCTGGCATCTATGAGGCGTGTAATAGCACGGAGCGCTGCGCCGGACGCCCCTCGAGGTCCCTCGATGCGAGCTTCTGTCAGGTTGGCTGCGACGTCAGGAGGAGCCAGGAATCAAATCGGGCAAGAATCGCAGATGTTGTAAAAAATATTGTTGAACACGTTGGTGTTAGAAAAACGGTTTTGAAGTATTGAACTGCAATGAGACAAGGAATTTATTCGAAGACAACCTCAGGGAGAACATGTTCTTATCAAAAAATTTTGCAGTATGTTGGAAGATAATGAATATCTTCTCGAAAATTGCAGGAAAGTATCTTTACTTTAAGAATATGAACCATTTTTGTCGGACGGATATACATTCGTTGTAGATGATAATTCTTTAACTCAATACCTACACAATGTGACGTACACAATTCTTATCACAGTCTTCGGCTTCCTACATCCAAGGAATGTTTTAACATGATTTTTCATGCCGTTGATATAACATCTGTTCGGTCGAAGGTAAAATTTATAATTTTAAAGTTGAATTGGTGTACCATTGCGGCAGAATATGCTCAGTTTCTTCGCACGACATTTTTAAAAATGTAAGAGAAAATTCTGAGCGCCTAAAGATTACTTGGTTTTTGTAGCGGTCTGCTGTTGTGTCAAATGGGCCAAAAGTCTCCTATGAGCTTCACTGGTGAGGAAGTTAAGGTGGACAGCCGCGATTTTCTGCCGACGCTCCAGTAAAAAGCGTCGCCTTGGCTTCTAGAAAGTGCTAGAGATCAACACGAGTTCACATAAAATGAGTTCTCAAACTTTGATTTATTTTTTCACAATGAACTTTGGCACCTTCAAACTCAGACATCAATCAGATGGTCTTTGATTCACAGCCATTTTCAGGCCAGGATGTTTCTTCCCTTTCTCTGTGCGGCAGTTTCCAGGCAGGCGATCTCACATCTTGGGTAAAATTCAATGAATAGAAATTGCGTTTCGTCACACAGTCATCAAGCGACTGACTGCTTTAATATACGCGAGGGAAGGTTATTTTGAAATAAAAACATTGCATTTCATTTTACTTAAATTGCTATTCATTTTATCATATTTCATTTTCTACTTTTCATAGCTTCCGACAAAAATTTTTTTTTAAATGAACCTGTGCGATGCACACAATAAACTTTACATTTTAATTCGCATCTAATTTTTGAAAGATTTGAAAGGAAGAAACAATTCAAAGTACGATTTTGTAAAAAGGCAATTTGACAACCTGCATTTTCCAACCTAGTTTATTCGAGGAATTATGAATACAAGTTCATATCACTGAGTACAAAGATATGTATCAGGTTGTCGCGAAAATGATGGCCAATTTAAGCATCGTGTTTGGAAATGCACTTTTAATATAGTATTCTCAGTATACATTAGATGAATTTTTGCACACCTGATGAAAAATGCGAGCTCTTTAATAGTTTTTCAACTTATATCAGAGGGAAAACATTTTTGAAGCGTATTAGCTCATAATTATGAGTATACAAAAGAGCTTAGATTACTTTTATGCGTGAGTTCAAACTTGGTAACAATGTCTCCCAGAAGGCTGCCGATGTGAACAGAGCAGGGGGTGGAGGGTGCCCACGTGATCGGTCAGTGTCAAGATAGTTACACAAATTCCGTTATTTTGATGAGTGCGCTGAAGATGAAGAGGGTAGAGGACGGTCATGCAGTCTTGACAATGAACAACTGAACCCAATTGTAGAGTAAAATCCACATGAGACTGTCGGAAAAAATTTCCCAGACTTTTTGTGTCATTACTGCGACAGTCTCACGCGACGGGCAGCGCCGCCCGCGGTGAACTGGGGCAGCCCAATTTAGCTCTACATTAATGGGCGGCGATAATGATAGTGCAGCGGCGATAGGGCAGCGGTGATAGTGCAGCGGCGATAGTGCAGCGGCGATAGTGCAGCGGCGATAGTGCAGC
>VOMN01091551.1:0-74729 GCA_014899125.1 Orchestia grillus
AGTTATGCTATGAGGACTAGCGTCCCCAAGGAACAAAGTTAGGTTACTTTAGGCATAATGATGGCTTTGGAACTTCTATCTTCTGTGCCTTTGTTTCTTTCTATTTTCACGCTTTCTTCGCTGATTATTCTTTATCTTTTCCTCCAATTCTTTCTTACTTAGTGTTTCTATGCGCAAAAGACCATGTGTGGGAACACACCTGTGCAAAAGTTCCACATTTTCTAAAGCCCATGCTTTAGTTCGACACTTGACCTATGGCGCACTAATTTTAAGTACCGTTTGTTTTGTACTTGAACTTTTTAGCTCCAAGTTATCGAAATATGTGCTTATGAGGCAATATTATAGATTTCGAAAACAATAAACTGAAAATTTTGAGCACAACTTAAATAGTGCTTAGATCAAGTACCCCCTTCTGACTTAAGCAATTATTTTTTTAGTGTTGAAAATGTAAGAAAAAGTGTGTTATTAACAGGATATACGCATTGGATCATTTGATCTCAGGCACAGTAAAGATGAAAAAATTAGCTAGCAACTACCAACGCGATATAAATCGATGACATCAGTATCCAAAAAATATTATTTGAGCGAGAAAATTGTTTAAATTAATTCTTTGACTTCGTAGTACAAGGGGACCGCAGTCGCGGCTCAATTTGTATGTGGTGCCATAGTACTGGTTGAATTCGTTCAGCTAGAGAAGTATCGGGACTCTCTCGGAACAACGAGCAAGGGGCTACTGTGTGCCTGGCCCCACTCTAACTAGACACGCAATCGTCGAAAGTGATCGGTGAAACTTTTAAATAATCTCGAGTTAGGCGTAGACACTACAAGTTTGGTTTCGAAAAAATGGAGCATTATATGTGCAGCATTTGAAACAGAAGAGCGTTTGTTCAAAATTCATGGGATGGAAAATTTGCGGTTAATCAAGTGATTAATCCTGAGTGTCACAAGTAAGACACATGTAGGAAAACTATAACTCTGAAAAATTAAGAAAACCATTAGGTTGATCAGAAAATTCCGAGGGATTCCGTACTGAACTTCTGTCCATTCGGTTACAGAAAAATGAATTAAATTCCAAATTTCTTGAGCTTGGGCATCGCCAAGGTATTGTATGCCAACATTTGGTGCAAAAGCCAGCTTTAAAGACATTACAATCGAAAAAAGAGTGCAGAACTATCAAAGCTTTCTGACTTCCATGGCTCATCAGCTCTCGTAGGATCCCGTTCTCGCTTTGCACCAGTTATGCAACCCCTGTTAAGTCCCTATTCTGCCAAGTAACTTTTTATCTCATAGCTTGCTGAGTTTTCTTTATAGTAGCAGTTCGTCAGTCACGGTCATTTCTACTACTACAGCTGAAGCAATGCAAAGTATGGATTTTTCAAGACCTTCCTCATATTTTTTATAGCTAAGTTAACATTTGCAGATTAACCACTTCTGAGTTTTAACAATAGCTTATGGAAGTTTTCAGTTAGGAAATTTAAACTAGGGAAAATAAACTATTTCTGTTGCATATCTTTTATTTCCAAACGTACGAAATCTTTCATGAAAATCTTAGTTTTAACAGAACAAAAAAAGGCACATATGAGTTCCTTATATCACTTCCATGTTTACCTATTCCTCCATTTTGAAAATAAAGTTTAACAACATGTTTTCCTGTTGAGTAAAATTATCAAATGAAACTACAAACAATCATAAAAATATTGACTCCTCGTAAACTACATCCGCTTCATAATTTGTGTAAGATCAAAGTACGTCCTTCCTCTGTCCAGATACAGTTGTTCACCACTGTTACACGTTGGCTAAAACTACGCTAGTAATAGCTGTACAACCAAACAACATTATTCATTTTGAAAATTAGCTGTGAATCATAATAAAATTTGTATTGCCGTGCCATAGTCAAAATTTCAAAATGAATGTTAACTAGGAAACATTCGTTCACGACCTGGCTGCTTAGAATTCATGAAAACTTGACCTTTCTCTTCGTGTAGTATCAGATTGGTCTAAACCCATTTAAAGAAATTGCATTGAGCATCTTTTTGACCTGGCCGACCAGCTCCTCTAGCACAAGCATAAAACTTTCTGTTGAAATTCACTCCTTTTTTCTTGGACGTTCTAAGCACAGCAGGTTCCTTATGGCCAAAACAAAGAGGCGCAACAACTTTTTTTCCCAGAAACGACCAATCTGTAGTTATTCCAGAACGAGCTGGAACACTCGACGAGTTACGGCAGTCACTCTCCGTCTTGATTTCACTGGTACGTTCCATTTGCGCAGGTCCCACCGGTTCACAGACATTACCGTTACCAAGAGAAGTTTCTGGAGTAAAGGTTGATGTGTATCCGTCATCTGAGCCAGAAGAAGATGGTAATTCATCAGAAACAAAAGCCACATCAGCGTGATTTTCAGAGGTACTAATTGAGTTCGAAAACAGTACACTTCTATTATACTCACCAAGGACATTAGATTCGACACTGATATTACTGGTCGGGAATTTTGAATCAGGTACGGATTCTACATCAGATTTAGTATTTTTGGCGATATCGCCGTCTTCAGATCTAATAAACAAATCCATATTGATTTTACCATCATCTCCAAGATTCAATTGGTTGTAAATATCAGGGTTTTCTCTCAAATATTTCAGCTCAGCTTCATATAAAGATAACTGCCCGTTGTTTACCACGCTAGCTGACGCAATGACATCTGTCATCAATTTCTTTTTGCCTGCCTGAGGATTTGCACTTGACTCTCGAGTTAAACTGGCCGTGGATTGTGACGTGGAACCTCCAGTATTGCAAGATGCAAAAAATGAAATAAGTTTCGATTGTTTGTTTTTCACTCCCTTGTTGCTCCCAAATGAGTTTTTCCGTTTTTCCCCCGAAGCAGGACTGCTAAAGCGAGTGGCCCCTTTGTGAGAGACAGAACCCTCACTAGGAGTACTGTCTTGGCAACTGGGCTCACGTGCTTTAGTGTTTTTGATGAAGAATGAGTCTAAAAACTTTCTTTCTTTCGGAGAGTCACAAGTTTCTTCTGAATTTTTAGACGTGATACACATTTGGTCCCCGGTGTTAACTGCTACGATGTTCTGTGCTTTATCAACAGGGTTTACTTTTTGGAAATAACTGAAAAGATTTTGTTGTTCTCCTTGAAACTCAACGAAGTTTTTCGAGCAGAGCGGAGGCAATTTATCAGCAGAAATGACGTCAACTCTACAAATGCAAGCAACAGGGCAGTGATCACTGCCCATCACGTCCTGCAAAACAAGCGAGTCCATCACAAGATGGAAAAATAATTCGTCGCACAGCACGTAGTCAATCCTGGTACCATAGTTGGTGGCTCGCGCGCTTGCTTTCGTGTTCCAGCACGAAAACGCATCCTTCTTTTTAGGGTAGAGGGACCTGAAAGTGTCCACCATTCGAAATTCTTGATAGATTTTCAAACGCATCAGAGGATCGGTTTCCTCATCGTCCTGGGAATGATCCAAGTCTATTTCATTGAGCGATGGAGGCGAACTTTCTTCACAAACGATTTGATTCTCAGACTTTCCATGATCACTCCAGCTTTCATCTTGACCAGTAAGAAGTTCATTGTCATTTTCAGTATCGCACAAATTTTTCTGCAGGGACAAACGATCAGTTTCTTTCATTGAAGAGTTAACCTCCGGGTAACTTTTCTCAACGGAAGTATCAGGCTTCTCGCACTGAGAAAATTTCAGGGAAGAGCAGCTTCCAGGGACTCGAAGGCTGGGTGGCACGTGCCCGTGCTCATGAGGCTCCACAAGTAGCGCATCCAAGAACCTCCTCCCGGGATTCAGATGAAAATCCTGTACCAGAGAACTTGATATTATTGATTTGATTATAATATTCATACGGCAAGCATACTGTCTGCGTACAGTCTTTAAAGTCTGTACACTCCCAACAAATAACAAGTAGGAACAACATCACAGGAAGTACCCACTCTAAAAAATTTTATATAGGTTTTTTCTACTATACGTTTGAATAAATCTGCTACATGCACATGGAAAATTATACAAGCTAGAACATCACAACTATTTTTTCATCTAAATACTCGCACTTATTTTTAATTGGTTACATATAAGCCTCGTACTTACAGTACCTTAGCCACAAGGATTCACTAAAAGAACAATCGACAAATAAAAAAAAATAAGATGAAATAACCTTGATGACTTACTTTTTGGAAATTTTCTCCTCATTACAGCACTTGGTTGGATTAGAAGTATTTGTCATCCGCAAATTTAAAGCATATATAACTACATCAATACTAAAGATATAACTTACCGCAATTTAATTCAAACGTAATTGGAATAACAGAAGCATAACATAATTCAGTAATGGATCTCTAAGTAAAATAAAACTTTTTCTGGTTTCTCAAAGTAGAAGTTACTGCAACAGTAAATAAATTTATTTTAACCCTTCAAATCAACTCACAGAGGTACAACTCGGGCGCTGTTCTGAACCTGATAATATAAGGAGCAAGGAAATACGAGTCTGGCGTGAAAGGTGCTCTATGAGGAAACTCGAGTCGGGATGAAAATACCAACCTAAAATTTACTGCCAATATTTGCGATTTACTATACTGACAGAACAGTATTAATTGTTACTACTGCCAGTCATGGTCCCCCAAAGTCCCCAAGTGTGTTTTTACCAATAAAATGTGCTAAAATGTCCTAGAAAACTTTGAACCATATCTGAAATTTAAACTGAATTTGAAGCTATTTTTTTTCAGACTGTAGAAATTCAAATTTTGGTAGGGACACTTATTGAATCTGTAAAAACGAATTGAATTTCCATTCAAAAACATTGAGCACTGAGACTACAAAACTTTATTTTAAAACATAGACAGAAACGTCCAAAACGATCTCTCCTTTACTTGGGCAACTTGGATTAATTTCTTCCTGACCTGAAATCGATAGCAATTCGCTTCAGCCGTAGATCTCCGTTCTGAATCGGATGCCACAATATTCTTAGATCCGGTTATTTACGAATTTGATATTCGGTTTTTGAAATAATAATTCTAAATTTAAATCTATCAGCACTACATGAACACAAGCTCGTAGGTCTTCGAGCGCACAGCTGGATTACAAGAATTGTAACCGAATTTTCATCAACCACCAGTCCCAGCTACAAAAACAATTGAGGAGCTCACCTCATCAGGATCGCAATGATCCAGCCTCTGGTGGGCTGTGTTGAGGTCACCCACGATCACAACCCTGGCTCCAGCCTCAGCCAGCAGAGCAGCCCGTAATCTGAGGGCCCTGTAGAACTGAAGCTTGTAGAGACCACGGTCTGCCCGCTCGGGGTCTGCGCGCGGGCAGTACACGTTGATTATGGCCAGAGGAACGGGGTCTGATTTTTTAGGAGGGCTCGACTCCCCAGCAGCTTCGTCAGTCGGTACCTGAGAAATAGAGCGGTTACTTCAACTTATCTGCAGTCATGATCACTACCTATTTTGAACATATTCTAGAATTGAAAAAGTCGTCTGGCAGTGACTTACTTCGCATGAGTGTGTACGAGAATACAAAAATCTGCCAATGATTTACAGTCGTCAAAACTGTACAATAAGACCAAACACACTTTGGCTTCATAATAGCAAATGCATTCTAAATAAGCCACCGAAAAAATGCATTACAATCCTTCGAAAGTTTCGCTAGTGTATTGACATACATCTTAACTAGTTTCTGCAAGACACTCATGTCCTCAAGTTACACAAAATCTTGAAGTCCTAGTGAGAAAAATGAGATAATAGAAGAGCATGAAATAACATCAATATTCACATACTACGAAATACATACCGTAAATATTGACAATGGAATAATTCAAAATAACATAAGTAGAATACCCAATCAACAATATAGCAAACTTTCGGAATTTCACAACTTTTTCACACAACTTAACTTTTTCAATTTCACAATTCAAATTAATAGATTAAATTTCTAAGAGCGCTCAGACTATCTGGAGAGTTACATTAAGAAATACACAACAAGATCGGAAATAAATGGCATCTTTACTGCCCAAGCATCGACTTACCGAACTCGCCAAGCCCTAAAAGAAACGAGCTTACAGCTACAGTAACCCTAATAAATAATTTTATAATGGCTGCTAAAAAAGTTAGGAACTGCAGGTTATCAATTTCATGCAATATTTGCGGTATTCAAGAGTGGGTTACAGGTCTCTTAGTGATTCTGTGAGAACCTAAAACAATAAATTGTTCAAATGACATGTCCTATGAGAGACTCCTGTTATGCCTTTATTGTTGTTGTTCGCCCCTGATCAGCATAGGAATGCCCGTCCGTGTTTGTCTTAGAGGATTCACCCACTGCGAACCAGCCCGGACATTGGATGTAATAGTGGTACGAAGTGGCACCACACTAAAATAGAAAGAACATTTAGCATGGACTGTAGAAAACAAGAAATCTATATGCTAGTGTGTTCCTCTAAAGGATCTCTCACACATAGAAACAGCAAGATAAGAAGAAAGACGAAGAAAAGACAAAGAAAAAATGAGAGTTGAAAGAAGGCAAGTGAGCACAAAAATAGAAGTCCCGAAGGCCTATCTACAAGTGAGGTAACCTAACAGTGTCCATCTAGGCACCCTAGTCTCCATAGCATAGGATACACAAACCTAACTAACATACCCTAATGCTTATTCTATACCCCCTGAAATGCCTCAGTTATGGCTCAGTCTAAGCCTTTGCACTCACGAAGCGATGAATAGTTATTACGGATCTGCCTTCGTTGTCTATATCTTTGAGGGTTTGCTTCGTCCACTCTCCTGGCAAGGCTGAATGGGTTGCAGCAATGACTGGTGCAATTTCATCCTGTGAAATCGAAATTAATTAACTAAAATATACTGCAAAAAATTCAAAATAAAACAGAATTATTTCATTTAATACATGTTGTCAAAATTGCAAAAGACATTCGAAATATGTCATTATTAATTCCTTTGCAATATATAGAGTAACTAATAAAACATTAATGAGTGCATGCATCCAAAAAACTTAAAGTGCAAAGAACATGAAGTGATACGAAAATTACATGAGCCATACCTCAAAATATATACCTCTATTACATAATTAGCTGAATAATTATGGGACATTTAGAGGATTTATAGCATGATTTAGGAGAAAAATATTCAAGACAAGGATAGGCAAATTTATTGGTTACAGCATTGCTTAATTCAATGGATCTATAAAATGGACTAGGTTTGTAAGTTTGGAAATGAGCATACCATTGGTTACTTTTTCAATTTCACAATAGTTAGTAATAGTTAGCAAGTTAGTAATTCACTATCATACTCACAATAGTTAGCAAGTGCATTGTATATGATTCTTCTAAGGTATTTGCATCAATTAGTATTTTAGCAATGGTCCATACCTACTTTTTGTACATACCATAGTTTATAACCACATTTACAGCTGATTTAAGAGCACAATAAATGAAGTCATTCAACAGCTAAACAACCAGAAATGAACCAGTTAATTTATTAATCATTTAAGCTTTCTTCAAGAATGTCCTAATCAGCAATCATATTTATATCATAATTGGTTCACCAAGTTGAAAAAGCTTACTTAAATAACTCTTAATCTAACAAATCTTGTTGCAATTCACATCAAGCTGAATTTCATTTTGTAATCAAAAGATATTGAGTGATATTTTCTGTATGCTTTTTGACTATTAGCCATTCTAATTCCAAATACAAGCTTTCAGTTCAGTGCATGTACAATTGGGGCTAGAATATTAGAACAGCAACTGACAGAGTCCCTTCAAACTTACAGAATATTCATGTCTTTGGATTGATGCAGAAGCCCTCATCTCCGGCATTAGTGTGCCACACAAGCCTTCAGATGCAAAGATTGGGCTGCAACTGTCTTTGGCATAGGTTGCAACACCAGAGTATCCACTTCTGTAAAAAAATATATACAAGCATACATAATAAACAGAAAACATAGACAACAACTAATGAGAAAAATTTAGAAGCTACTCAGAAGCAATGTCAAGAAAATGGAAGTGAATGGAAAAGAAACAGAAAAAAGAGAACATTTAAAGAATTCAAAAGTTTGCATAAGCCATACAGATACTAAATGAATTTTAGAGCAAACAGCATCAGTGATTTTTTAGATAATAGACTTTACATATTCACGATCAATTGCCAGAGTGATTAGACATGAGTGAAGATCAGCACCCTGATTGTCAATGCATACATGGGTGGATGCTTTTCATTACTTGATAGATAGGCATGAAAACTTAGAAATTGAGGGAAAAAAATCTATTAAAGATATGCATTTTCATAAATGAAATGAGGAAATTTTGGTAACTCTAAATATGTACATCACTAATGCCATTGGACTTTTGATAAAAAGTCATTTGCTTCAACACAGCAACCCACCTTTTTCTTGAAAATGAGAAGTAGGATGTGAAACCTCTAATAATTGCTAAGTCCTCTGACAGCATGTCTCCTGCAAAATAGTTCCATCAGTTATCATTCCACACATTGAACTAAAATTCAACACAGTGAAGACATTTATGGAATTATCTATTTCACAAATAAACTAAATAAGTAATAGAATACAAATATCTTCCTTAACTTTGTACCTTACAACAGACATTCAGCCACAATGCTTTGAACAGCATATTACTCATCAATACAAATAAATAACCTATTGATAGTTCAAAATAATAAAAAACTCCAAATGAAATAAATTATAAAGGATCACGGATATAAAACAATGATTGACTGCATAGCAAATTGCAACAGGAATGAGCCCTGTGGTCCAGTTTTAGATTTTTACTTTAGTCTTATGCCACCAGGCAGTGAGATTAATATCTTATGATCACATCACACTGTCTCTATACTGTTTGTTGCACATACTAAGATCAAAAACAATCCTACAAATTGTCCTATCTTGCATAAGGTCAAGAACATAATATTGATGCAAACATTTTATCATCTAATACACATTCTACAATTGAATTCACATAGGATTCAACAAACTCAGTCATCCTACAAAATCTTTTACATTGACCAATATTACACAACAAATGAATAGCTACACCTATAAATATGAGCCAGACAGGAAAATAACTATCTAAGATTTTTCCTTCATTTCATGTTTCACATAATGATAATTACACATTACATAGGTATGCCACATACATGGGTACACAGTATTTAAGGTTGTTAGTAAAAACTGACAAAAGCTGTGCCACATAGATAAATACCTAATTAATAGAACAAGTAAGTTCTATTAATAAGTAAAACAGTATAGAGAATAGCATAAAAAATACATATATTAATAAATTATTCAAGTATGAAGAAGGTAAAACATAGAAGGTGCCTGTTACTGCTACTCTTTTAGAATGTATGAAACACAGATTACAACAGTTCATAAAAATATCTTTGATACACTAAAAGCACTAATTTTTATACTGAACATCCTAACTGCAGAGTGACTTGCTAGTAGGTCATTTGTATACGACATAATTTATATTTCTCAACGGAACCATGCAATAAGCAAGTTATTTTTAGCCTAACTGATTTTCAGACAAATTGCCAGTTCAAAATTAAGCATGCTTGGTCATTTCAATTAGCCATTTTCTACTGTAAAAAAATAAAACCATAAGGGAAATTCCAGCCTATTTTACCATATAAAGCTAAGCAAATTTGAATAATACCATATACATGAAGAAGTATTGAGACAACTATTAGTTAAATCCTAACTTCCTATAGATGACAACTAGTATGATATGAAGATGCAAAAAGTGTTATTTCATCAGCACTTAATAGGATTCTATTTAAAATAGAGATGTTGAAAGTAGATATACTAGATATGAGTATTAATACTCATTCCCATAAATAATGGTTGCCATGGAAAGGGCATGATTACATGAGCACATTATAGGAAGTGGAAAGATTTTGTATTGTCTTTGGTACAGTTTTAGGGTCTCTAAATAGCCTTTAGAAAATCTTTAAATGTATTAGGACTCATTTCTCTCAGTTTTCAGGATTTTGAGTATTTTTCAACAATGAGTTTGAATTGAAGCACCTATAAAATCTATTAAAAGTGAATTAAGCATCATAAGTGGTCAAAATTTAGCAACTGCAAAGATACATCTTCGATGTAAAGAAAACATGCTGCACTGCAAACACAGGGTTATGTCTAGAAAACTTGAGTCTAAAATGCTACCTCATTAATACTTACTTGTAATTTTAGTTTCTTGCATGCAGATTATATCTGAATTTAAATCGTTTAAAAAATCAATCATTGGTTGCTTGAATGACCGAAGACCATTCACGTTCCAACTTAAAATTTTTAAAGGCATGACGGCAATGCTACTAGATTGAGAATTTTACACGCAATCTAGAGATGAAATATTCAAAATGTTAACAATTGTGCTTTCTGAAATCCGGATTATGGTAAGATATCGTATAAAATAAATTTTATGTACTATACAAGTGTATCGAATGAACATAAGTTTCGAAAGGCGGCTTTTGTGATGTAAACAAAAGATCAGCTGATGCAGCGAATTTCGTCCGTTATATGTCAAAAAGCGGATAGTTTGACAACTTTTACAAATTAAAATCTACAAATCGCAGAAATGTTCTCAACTTATGGGTCTGATAATATCCCTAACCAAGAGGTTTTGAGGGTTTCATGCAAATTTAAGAAAAAGCAGTATGTGAATACGGAAAATCAGTAGATATCATCTCATATTTGAATAATTTTAGGACTTTGTTGTTCTCATTATTGAACATGTATGTGAATTTCATGAGCTATTATTATTCAGCATTGGCTTAGTGAAAATATTATTTTTTTCTTTATGTAATGTGTAAGATGAATGTCAATTTGTGGTCCACACATTTTGGTGCCAAAATTTTACATTTTGTAAGAAGTTTTAATTCCTTTCGAACAAATCATATTGAAAAAATCATTTAATAATGCACAAAAGGGAAGTCAACTCTCCTATATGTGATTATGTTCGATCGGTGAGAGTTATTTTATTTTTTAAGCATTGACATTCAATTATCTTTACAGCTATAAAATTACCATAGTTTTAATGTTTGATTCGCAATTGATATTTCCGAGTAAAGTCATTCAACTTTTCTCAGCCATTGAGTTCGAACGAGGGAAATAATTTTCGTTAGTTCATACTTCACGGTACAACCGCGTGGAGTGCCATGCTTTTCGAACAAGTCAGTGTAATTTTAAGATCTATAGGGATAAGATGTTATCATGTTAGTTAACTTAGAATATGAACTCATCATTAGCGTTAAGAGTTCTTAAAATGAAATAGTAGTTGCCTGTGTAGATGCTCGTCTAAAATGATACCGGATGTTTCTCTACAACATCAGCGTAACAGCTACTGAGCTAACTGTAGTGTCTACAACATGTGCTGTAGTTTTAATCCCCGGGTTCCCGGTTGAATATCGAGATTTAACGGCTGTTGAAGCCTATTGAGTTGAACCCAACAATTCCAATTGATCACAATGAAAAATGATAAGTTGATAATCAAATTTTTTCAATATATAACTGCATGCTAGTGAATGAATTTCAGAAATGTCAGAGTATGGAATGAAGCTTCTTGGAGACTTTATTACAACTTCTTTAGACAACAAGAAAGAAATCGACAATACTAATGTAAATACTATCTAATGGCGCATCATCACAGATACAAGTCCACAATTGAACCCTTCGAGTCAAATTCTCCCTACGTGGAATAATTTGCCATTACTACTTCAGATTATTACGTACCGTCTAAGGGATACCACGCGCATCTTCAACAGAGAAACAGTTCAGTGCTAAATTGTTTCAAACCAGCGGTAGTTATTAAAATTTATCCTATGAATGCATAAAGTCTGTTACTCAACGAGTTTTGTTAACTTTCTAGCAGCTACAGTAGTTGTCAGTAAGTCATTTGTTTCAGAAGTGAAGCTTTTTGGAAAAAAATGTTGTTCTGTTCCTGAAAATGCGATTCCGTAAAGGCTTGAAGTCATATGGAACCAAAATTCTGAATTAACAAATCAAAAATTTAACTTCATTTTTGCATTTCATGTTCAAGTTATATGAATCCGTAGAAGCCCCTCAAGGAGCATAGGGTAGGCTATAAGCAATAGGGTTAGATTAGGTTTGACCAGGGTATGCTATGGGGACTAGCGTCCCGGAAGGGTACTGTTAGGTTACCTTAGCTTTAGCTGTTGACCTTCGGGACTTTTAGCTTTCATGCCCACTTCACTTCTTTCCATTTTCGTGCCATCCTAGATGATTTTTCTTTTTTTTTCTTCCTCTTCCTTCTTAACCTGCTGTTTCTATGTTTGGGGATCCTGTGCGACAACACACCTTGGATGTAGATTCCCCGTTCTCCGAAGTCCATACTGAATGGCACTTCTCTTTCGGTGCGAGTTAGTCCGAGTTACTAAAGATCTGCTGTCCCTACTAGTACTACTACCCCTACTGTAACACTAGAAAAATGCAGAGGCCCTGCAGAACCAACAAAACATTTATTTCTGTTACCGTCTGATGATTGTTCCAATTCGGTATCATTACCATCAATCTTCCATGAAATATAAGCTGTGAATTGATGGGTTAATCGTTTTAATATTTTAAACTGAAAAAAAAACTAGCACCGCTACTAAGCTAATTTCACAAGCCTTGGGAGTAATTACATTGACAGCTACTTGCTGACCTTAAACCAATCAACGAAAGATTTTCTGAAGAGAATGGATGAATGAATTAATACAGCCGAGAATAATTTACTTGGTGACAAACATTAATTATTGATCAGATAAAAGACCAGTAGTGATGCAGCTGGAAGCTTCGTGGTTTTGGAACCAGCTGAGTTGGGTTACAGTTGTATGGTGGAGGAAGATTAAGGCGCTTCAACCTCCGTCCATCACTTCATCTCCCGTTGCCTCCAATGGTCGTAGAGTTGGGCCTGCGGCTGTTGCAGACGATTGGCCGGTCCCTCGGTAAGGGGGCTTAGGTTGGTTGGATCCGATGCTTGGCAGTTGACGCCGCCAAAGCCGTAGCTCGAAGCTTCATGTTCGTCTGAGCCGTGAGCGACGGTAACTGAACACTGGCTGAGCTGATGCCGGCAGTGTGTGATGGCTTAACAAGTCATCAATGAAGGATTCGACAATAAGGAAATATTAATTCTCAAGATGAGGAGGTAGAATCTTACGAGACCACAGCGATGACGTGTTCATGTGCCCGGATATAGCGTCTGAACAGTAATAAAAAATTCTTCCGAAGAAATGTTGTATAATAAAATTACATGTTGTATTCAGGCATTCTCCGCATGTGCTCCGAAGACCTTAGTAAGTTATCAGCGAGAGCAACACCAGTCACACTCAAAGCCACGAGCACAAATGCCTTCCAGTTTCTAAGTTACTAGTTTGTTTACGTTTCATACAATCCACTGAATATTATGTACTATAAGTTCTCAATGACTTCCATTTTTATTTTTAGAACATGAACTGTAGACCCAAATTGATAAAATCATGATGTGCTCGTAGTTTATTCAAAGTTTCTTATAAATACTAATAACGTTATCGTTTATCAATTCTAGACAGCCTCGAAGAAAGGGTTACTCAATTGTAAAAGTAAGTAAGCACGGAATTTCGCGATGTATCAAAATAACTGCGTATTCGACCGCCTTAATTGAAAAATATCAAAAGTTAGTTACTAGTCAACTATGAATTTAGAACGATTTGAGACCATGAATCAGTGATACAGGGCTCATAAATTTGTGAATTTTTAACCAGAGTTTCAACAAATAGTAGTAAAAGAATTAGAGCTCCGATGAAGTGAGGACTCGTGAATTGCGTCGTTCCTTAGCACAGTTTGTTTTGTAAACGTATGGACATTACATCCTCTAAAAGGTTTTGCTTGGAATCAATGCTAAAATAATTGGCACTATTTCATTCCATGAATATTTGGGAGTTGAACAACATTGCAGGATTGTTAACACCTGAAAAACGATAGCGCCTTGCATGGAACACTCCTACCTCATGCGACTTCCATGCTACGAACGCTGCCATCGCTAGGCGGCGTGAGGAAGAGGTGCGTTATGCAGTAGTCGAGTGTGGGCGGAGAAAATATTCACAGGTAAAAGTTGGCAGGATCAGAATATTCTGATCTCTAATGTACAGAGCTCTCTAATTGAAGCAAGTCTGAATATTTTTAGAAACAAGGTTGAAGATTGAAGTCAAAAAGATTGATCTAGTGAACTTGCGCGAGTTTTATCAATAATGAATAGCAGAGAAGAAGAAGAAGAAAAGTTATTTAATAACTAAAACAATATCACCAACAAAAAAATTTCAATAGGAAATAGTGCGGAAATATTTTTCGTGATGCGTGATATTTACGACGTACGGTGGCAGCAATTTCATGATTTGAGTGGGAGTCCTTACCGAGAAAAAAATTAAACATTAACCATTATAAAAACGCTATAGCAAAACCACTCTATAAAACATTATCACGTTATGCTGGTAAAAATTCTAAGCAGCACGTTTCGGGCCCTAGGCCATCATCAGCACAATTCTTAAAACGTTAGAACAGAAATCTAAAAAGGCGTTCAAAACAAAGTCAAATCTTACAAATAAGGCTAAAAAAATATGGTCAATAAACCAAAATCAAAACTAGGATGAGTTGGTGACCTCGTGGGCTTACCTCAAAAAGAAGAAACTATAGAAAAGTTAACCCACAATGAGAAGGCGATGCGCGCTCTACATGTCGTTGAGGTTCTATTTTTGCTCAAGTACAAAAAGGGACTCTAAACTTTTATAAACAGTGGAATTATTGGCTGAACCTAATAATGAATAGTAACTATCTAAGATTTTAGTGTCGGATAACAAATCTGTGCGAGAACGAATAGAGGAATGAGAGGGGGGATGGGGGGGCTTACAGAGACGAGCTCCAGTTCAATGACTAATACCAGCATGTTCCGCTCGTCTGACTCGCAATGTACGGCTGGTAGAGCCGACATACGAAGATGCACACTGTGCACAACTAAATTTATATACGAGACATAAACGGAGACTAGCTGGAAGGTGATTTTTATACCGAAAGAACGTCCCTATCTTAAAAGTATTGACAATAATAAGTTGAAACAATATATTAGGGAAATACGTACAATAATTCTACTGATTTTAGAATTTTAGAATCCCTTTTAAGCAGAAGGGATTTCAAAGGGATCCTTTCTTAAGCAAAACCCGGACTTCAACGATATGCAGAGCGCGCATCCCCTTTTTATTGTGGGTTTACTCATCTATAGCTTCTTCTTTTTTAGGTATGCTTTCGCGGTCATCAACTCCTTCTTGTTTTGATTTTGTTTCCTGACCATATTTTTATAGCCTTCTTTGTAAGATTTGATTTTGTTTTGAACACCGTTTCAGATTTCTGTTTTGTCGTTTTCAGAAGTTTGCTGATGATGGGCTTGGGCCCGACACGTCCCGTTTAGAATTTCTACAAGTATACCCAGTATCCCAACCCAGCTACTGTAGTTCCAAAAGCTTATTGGTGTGTTTACAATCTAACAATTATAGCCAATGATAATATTTGAGTTCTTCCACAGGTCAGCAAAATTACGGTAGGCGCACAGTAGTAGTAAAATGTTCGGATTATTCTACAGACTCGCAAAAGATCGGTTATTTAAACATGAATAATATTTGTTTCTTGTTTTCAATGTGCAAACTTTGTGCATTGCACGAAACTCTTAAAATAGATTAATACTTAATCCACAACTTGATCAACCTATGTAGATGCTAAATTCTATTTAAAATTTTGTTCCAATGTTTGCACTCTATAAACAACTGTGGGCACACAGCTCTCAATTTCAAGTCTGAAATTATAGACTGTCTTTGATCTTTACTTCATGCATTCCAGAGTTGGTATAAGTTGCCTCAAATTCAAATTGAAACTATCTCATTGGCTCCTCCAATCTTGACTGGCCTGAGAACCATCAATTAAGTTCGAAGTCTTACCTTCATTGCGGTCTTTGAGAATATTTTTGGCGAAGCTGAGGCAAATTTTTGCGTTCCTCTGCCACGAAACGCGGCCCAGCGATACCAATCTCTCACGGATACGAAATGAACGCTGTTCTTTGCGACGAAAACTTTTAAACTGGCAGTTTTTTAAACTGCTTGATCTTTGCCAATCTAGTTCCACAGTCAAAGCAGACACTGAAATGGCATTGAAGAACTCGCTGAGAATCCGAGGAGGGCAAAAGAAAGCTGCCAAAACGTGAAATGGTAGAAGAAGGAATGTGACAGCCTTCGTTTGGAACCAGAGCCAGCAGGATTTCCTGTACCGTTGTGCGACGTATCTACCAGGAACTGTGAGTGTGTGTGTGGAAGATTCAACGGCACTCATGGGATTTGGAAACTATGATGCTATCGAGGAAACTTGCCTCGGTCCAGGTTTTCGGTCGGAACGAGGAGTTTCCAAACGACGCAAATATCGCGATAACAACGTCAAAATAATGACGTTGAGATAGGTAAAGAGAAAGCCTTTCAGCACAAGATAACTGCTTTTGAAGAAATTTTTGGTTCAAGCTGGGAGACTCGACCTGTACGAATAGAATTTTCGAATTTTGATTTTACTGGTGATTCATGGTTCACGAGAAGTTTTGGACTCACAGTGGTAAAAATAACCTTTAGAGATATGAAATAGTAGAATTCGTTCTCATGTATGTGTGAAAACGTAGATTGTGCATTATTATGCAGTGAATTACGCATCAAAATAAAAACAGTACAGCTCGAATGATTTCAGAGCTGGAAGCGGCGTTTCAAAGGGCACATAAATTTTTCAAATTTCTACTACATAATGAATGCACCATTGACCTGACGAGGGAAATTGAATTCTCAAAATATTAGCAGCCTCCGAAGTCCTTTTAAGCAAGGCTTTTTAAGAAACTCCATAATTCGCGTAGCATTTTTACTTCCTCCGAATATCGCGTATGGCAACATTCTGACTGCTTGCACCGCACCAGAGGTGTTTTCAATTCTCAAAAAACCTATTCAAAACCAAATCGAACTTGTGCTTTATTCCATACGGTTCCTTACAAAGCAACAAAAGAATCGTAAAGACTAACAAGGAATCGAAAGTCCGACTCATAGGCTTTGAATGGAAGGTGAAAAGCGCCTTCAACAGCGTACAACGCTAGTCGGACACCCATACGCTGAGGCCAAGTGGTAACTTCGCCCTTACATGTGCGGCGCAAGTCTTCGAAACGGCCTCTAAAATTTACGAGGTTTGACGCGCAATAAAAGTATTCGTACAATTGTTCGCCTTCTTGAAACGTTCGATGTTCGCATGGTAATTTTTGAGCGAGTACTGATTCTTCTCTTCTGTGTATATGGTGCTTGTGCAGTTATGCATCGTGACTAACGAATTGTCGGTATTGCAAATTGAGAATAGAATAAGATAAATACTTACCTAGGATGAGATAGTGAGTACAAATTAGGATTGAAAAACAGGTAAAAGGAAAGGAAATGTGTGCAATTTATACGTGACAATATTATCGAATATTGAGAGCAAATATCAATGGAAAATATTGAAGTATTTAGAGGGTCGATGGATGTTACGCCCTGTTTTGAAAAAATAAAACATGAGGAATGAGAATTTACATGGCACGCACGTTTGCTAGAGAAATTTATACTCAGATAAGAAAGGTTAAGATTAAAAGCTCTATTAAAAAATAAAGAGGGAACATCAATAAGGTTTAATTGTTTTAATTTAAATACTAGTTTTTCACACGACTTCTTATACAGTCTATTGCTGCTCTAGTTCTATTTCCTCGTGTTTCTTTTGCGATAAATGATAACGTCTTACTACCAGCGATGACGCTAAGCGTCGTACGTCTTGCAATGATAAATTTTTTATCAGATCTACTTTTTTTAGCTAAGAGAGTGCTATTAAAAATTACAAAGTTGCAATGTTTCATACTTCGTTTTCCTACTTCGTGTAGCCTGTGAAATATTTATTCCCTTATTACTAATTTTGTTCGTGTTATGATACTCGTATGTTTCAGTGTGACATTTGTATTCCGGGGAGATCGACAAAACAGTTATTAATGATTCGTTCACCAACGACAGTTGAAAAGTTAATTTTTCGGTGCCATAAGCTGAACTTTGGGTGTGTGCGCATGTGCATCTTGCAATGGGGCATCCGCCATGATTTCTATTTGCAGCAGAGTTGGAATAAATTACACTTTCCATCATGAGCGAAAGGACTTCATATTTTGTAACAGCTGAAATTAACTTTATTCCAAATATACTGTGAATGCTTGATGTTGAGATAGGTTTTCAAATCCATGTTCTCGTACAAGACGCACATCTTTTCAACAAAATGAACCGGCCATATTAAAATGAGAACATGAATAACGAAGATCTTACTCATCCTTTGTCATTTTTGATGAATTGCGGCGGGAAAATTTTCCTCCCGAGATCCCTGAATTGTTTTGGCGTTTGTTTACGTTGAGAAAGAAATCTGTAGTATCCTTAGCTCCCGATGAACTCTCTTTGAAAAGACGCGTTCTTCGTAGGTGACCTGAGACGCTGCATCCATTTCAGATGCTTGCATCTGAATATGGATGTTTTCTTTTTCATGCTTAACTGCAACGCTTTAAAATTTTATTTGTTGCGACTCATCAAAGCAATGGGAAAAAAGTGAGGAATTTATGCGATAAGCTTGCTTGTGCATCGCTGATTTGCCCTTCCTTTGTACGCCTAATGCACTGTGTGGTTCAAATACAAACGTGGTCGTCGCATAAGAATTTATATTCTCGCACAATCGTTCATGTCTAATCTAGTTTGGCTTATGCGGTGCCGTATCTTTTTCATTTTAAAAAGAAACGAATTAACAAATTAATTCAAATGGCTTACACTTTTACTGAACAACACACGAACTCAAAAAAGACGTTCCCAAATTATTCCCTTCAATTTTCTTTAAAAATATAGCTTGGAAGTATTCTAGATCACAAGTTTTTCAACATATGGTGTGTTCTTGCTCAAATTTGTTGATTTTTAAAACCTACGTAGAATGTGCTATTGCACTTTTGATGGCCTTCTCTGAGCCCATCAGATTCCGGCGCGGTCCGGGCGACTGCTTGTTCCTCTCATTCTGACGAGTCCAAATTGTCCGACCTATAGAGACGACTTGATGAAAGCCGATGTAGCGTTTATACAAATTGAGGGTAGTAGAAATTCGTCCAATTTGTTTAAATGGCGACTGTGGAGACTTAAGGCTCGCTTAAAGGTCTATTGAAGATTTCTTGATGGTGTCGGTAATAAGAGGGTGTTAAAGGTTCTGGAACATGTAGACGAGAAAAAATGGCCCTTTACCGAAGAGAAAAAACTTTCGTTCAGGCAAATTGCACAGTGTTGAATGTCTAGAAATTTAATACAGTTTCCGAAGCTTGTTGGAGCTGAAAAAAAAATAAATTTGAATGAACTAAGCGTGGGCGCGTAAAGAAGAGAATGCATAGCATTAAAACAAATAAATTACCAGTCGAAAAGCAGTACATTTTATGCATTCATAGATTCTTTTCAAGTATTGCGACCATATTTTTCATGTTAACACAGTAAATATCAACTACAATATCTTACTGTTGTAGCAAATGAATTATTATCCCCCAAACTGTTTATTTTAAATAATCGTATCTTTTCGTATCACTGATGCCGAAATAATTTGCTAAAGTGGGCGGCAAACTTCAAAGCTACAGCTTCAGTGAATGCGCATGTAGTCCAGCGGAAATCTTCAGTATCTTTTGAAAATATCGTTGACACCGAAAGAGGAGATGGTAAAATTAATGCCACGTTATTTCGATTTCACTAATTAAATCTGAAACATTATTTAAAATATTCTGCAGCCGCCCGGCAGGCTAGTCGTAGACAGTGCTGTTCATATTCGTACGAAGGGTTAAACTCTGTGTCTTCTCTCTATTAGGTAACACGGAGAGCTCCTTCTCTGCTAATAGGAATGTATTAGCGGGCTTAGCAAGGCACTGCGGCATAATTAACTTTGATTATGACTGCAGAGTGCTGTTAATTCGGAAATCATAAGCACGCTTCTGGTTTGGGTTAATATTGTTATTATTTCAGCGTTGCAATTAGAACTACTCTCTCGTGAACTGTAAGACTTTCATTTTTGAATACTTGTAATTTAATCATAGTAATTTTCATGACTCGTATTGCAACGTTTGTAGATAGACATGAAATTTGTCTCAGAGGAACAGTGGTTGCATTGAAGAAAGTAGACATTTGGAAGTTAAAGTTTCGTGATGAATGCCTGATTCTATTTTCAATTCTGGTATGGATTCGAATAATACGTATAACAAGATCAAGTTTTCTGAACTGTTCGAGAATTTGAGAACTTTAATACAGCTTCTTCCCCCACTTAGCATTTGGAAAATTTGGAAAATATGAATATCTTAGATGCGAAGAAAGTAGGGTCAGTTAAGCTTACTTTGCGATAACTCCGTGATAGTTCGTGTCTGCTGTCAGGCATCGCTTTCACTCGGGTACTCTACACTTCTGCAAACATGTCGTCGTATAATAATTTCATTGCACGCTCTCAGTACCAGCACTTTAAAATACATGGCATATGTAAGTCTATATATTTAAAACAAAATTTTACTATCACGAAGTGAGCTTAATTTTTTTTAGTATCACAGAGTAAGCTTAATTTACGATACATCGTATAAATAACGTATAGTCTGGTTAACGTACGGAGAGAATCTGGGGAGTGGCGAGGCTTGCGTTGATAATGTGGATCGTTCTATTGAGAAGGAACTTTTTGAGGTTTTTCTTCTATGTAGAGAAGGAACACAATACGAGAATTTAGGTGTATGAAGTCAACACATACATACTTTTTAGAGAGCATAAATTTTTTCGCGTATGTCAACAAGTTACCTTATTCACATCTGAATTCTTCGTTTAGAATACAAATGAGCAACTGTGTGTGATTCTAGAGTACACTTAAGGTAGCTAGGCACATTTGACGCATTTATTTCCTTTCGTCGTGACATCAATGATAAATTAAAGAAAACGGATTGTTATACCGTACGTAATTTTAGGTATTGCATGCGAGACATTCGGAAACTTAAGTTAGTTTAACAGAGTAATTGCCTTTTCATTCACTCTTGAAATCGGTTGTGATTAGATATCCCAAATTCTACATTTCCAAAGCGTCATTCTGACCTCATAAAATCTTGATCGCAGTTGCGCACTCTATGCTTCTCCTATTTTAGGAGTGCGCAATCACTCGCGTAATCGCTACTTAAGCGTGCCGAATTCTGTTTTTTTTGAACAATTAATATCTGCGGTGGAACATTCCTTAATATCCTCGCTGAGGTGTGACTACCATACGAATACTCCCAAAATCAAGCTGGTGAAGCTTTTAATGAAGTCGAATAGCGTTTTCTAGGAACGTAAGCACGTCCATAAACTGATCATTAAGCGCCTAGTAAACATTTAATGTGCTTTAGTGGAGCATTTGATTAGATGCCGAGCTGATGCAGAGCGCGATGTGGCCCATGTGTACTTCCTAAGCTCAAGAGTAATTATTTATGTATTGGTGTACTTGACTGCGCCATTATGAGTCAAGAGTAGTCGCATGCGTATTATTACGTATCATTACATCGTGGTAACAGTACGCGCTGGTATTATTCTTTTCAGGACGGCCAAGACATAACTAAGCTGAGGTATATTGTAGATAAACCGAGATAAGAACTCATTCTCAGCGGGTATTTTTATACTGTTACCGTAAGAAAAAGAATATTGCATCTCCAGAAGTGTTCAAGCTTTTGTTTGTTCAAGAAAATGATAATAATTTTTATTTTATGACATTCTGTGTTTTATGGTCTCATCAGTTGCGGTAAGTACCGTGAAGATCGTTTTTGAATTTCAATGATCGTTTTGCTCTTTCGATATCACACATTCACATTAAGATATATCAGTTCATTTAAAAAGGACCACCTTTACAATTTTTCACGGATGGCGTTGAAAGGTTATCAAATATAATTATTTTTTCATCTAGTTTTTATTATCCAGTCTATTTTTTTCACCAAGAAAGCCAACTTTTCCTGAAGCTATGCTATTCTTCAGAACTTCTAACTTCCTTTTGAAACATAATTCGAGATTCTTGTCCGGGAAATTTTCTGTAATTAAAAACCTTCTAAAGTACAATGAGTAATTCCCTTCTGTTATTTGTAGAGGTAACTAAGGAGAGCAGCATGACTAACGAAAAGTTCAAGTACTTAACCTGATAATTGCCTTGCCATAAATAGATATATGAATAATAAGAACCAGAATACTTCAGACTTAGAACTCACACTTCAAAATATGTTCCAATAGTGCTAATTCAGATTTTATCAACGCTGTGTTATATTTAGCATAAAATAGTCGGGAAATTATAATTAATAATAAATAAGCAATTTTAAGCAGGAGAGATTGGGGTGCACTCCCATGGAAGAGTAAGTTATTCAATTGAATCAATATGATAATTTGTTAATAAAAGTACGTCTGAGATTTTAACCCAAATTGTCGCGACCCTGCCGAAAATGCGTAAAGAGAACTCGTGTCAGCTAAGTACTCGCTCGTTACAGCTCGAGCGTTGGCTGGTGAACACCCAATGTTCGCTCATTACAGCTCGAGCGTTGGCTGGTGAACACCCAATGCTCGCTTATTACAGCTCGAGCGTTCCAGTAGCAGACACTCGCTCACGCGATGAGCCGCTATTTTTGCATTTTCCGCTTGCACAACGAGTCACTGTTTTCTTATTTTCCATTTGCATAGCACTTTACTATTTTTGCATTTTCTTTTTGCGTATCAAGTTTTGCTTGTTGCATTTTCCATTTTCATGACTTGTAACTATTCTTCCATTTTCTATTTGCGTAAGGAGTCGCTATATTTGAATCTTCCGTTTGCCTAACGAGTTACTATCTTTGCAGTTTTTCTTTGCGTTAGGGGTTGCTATTTTTGTATTTTCCGTTTGAATAACATGTTACTTTTTTGCATTTTCCGTTCTAGTAACGATTGGTTATAATACAGGGCGTTTGAATACATTGTTCAATGAGGAGGCTCGCATGTCTTCAGAAACTCCTCGCAAATACTCATTTTAAAAAACCGACGGTCCAATTTTATCATATTCAAAGTTGAATCATGTCAGTGTCTGTCCAAAGCGCCGCACGCTTACCGCGTTCATGCCTTTTTCATCCAGCCATTTTGGAATTATTAAATAATCTTATAATTAAACCATAATTTGTGTCAATTATCCTGACATGATTTATGAATTATTTTTGTTGATCAGCAAGCTTTGAGCCGCTTTTGAGATGGAACAGTAATTTTTGGAAAGTAAACTATAACCTCAAATCTATTTATTTTTTCTACACTAACGAGGTATTTACACCTTCTTAAGTACCTTATTTCAGATTGCAATTACACTTTCTTCGTGCATTCATGATTTCTATCAATTTACGTGTCATTTCATTTAGAGATAAAGAACAATTCAAGACAATGTACTGCTCTTTACGACCACCCTGGTCTGACTGTCCAGTTTTAACGGTTATCTTTTAACAATCCATTACTACTTCGAAGCTTTTACAAGTGAGTCAATATTCATTCCGTTCCTGCGACGTTGAATTTTTATAACCAATGGCGTATTTTTCTAATCAGCAGGTTATCATTGACGTGTTTTTAGGAAGTTTTACTGAGGTGTTATTCCACGAGAGACCTGGCGCTGCGAGGGTGGAGCGGGATTGACCCCTGCATGGGCGGAGAGAGCTTCGAGCAAAAATAAAGAAGACTAAGAGCAAAAAACGTTTCGAAAATAAGGCTGCTGCCCGAAAAATATAGTGAGATTAAAAGGAGCTCACTGCATGGAAGGAATGCTTGTATATCGGCGCCCAGAGAAATTAATGAAGTCGAAGTGCGGGGAAATTATTTTGTCCTTGAACAAACTGAAAGGATTTTTAGTTCTTTCCCACTTTAATTACGTTGACATGAGGTATAAAATTTTTGATATGGAAATCAATTTAAAATTCAGAATTAAATTAAAAACAATGTCATCAAGGATAGGCGTGACACACGAACTGTCAAAATCAGTAGCTTGCTTTGAGATTTCAAAGAGCGTCTCGAAGGTAGACAAAATTATTCACAATAGAAAGTACGTTACGGGCCATCGATCGCTTATCTAGATACGTTGCCGTAGTTTATTGAGAACACGATAAAGCGCACCTTTGTGGAATTTGAAGGATCCGAAATATCAGGGCGCCATCGACGTTAATCATGAAGACATTGAGAGTTTTGATTGAGCTGTGCCTCATGAGATGCAACCTCCTCGATAAACGTTGGGCAGGACCTGAATTTCTCTGCTTCGATGAATAATGACTATGATATTATAGTGAGAAATGCATGGGCTTCATCCGCGAGAATTTAGCAATCTAAAGCGGCTTGCCACGCACGGGTTCATGTGGGGCGAGGAGCGACCTGGTCCTGGATTGGGAAAATAACGGCCAAATAGACTCGAGGTACTTAGGGTAACTTCCAAGGCGGAGCGAAATGTGCTGCAAGTCCTCAGGGAATTTTATATGAAGGAAATTGCCGATTCGAGGGATTTTTGAACACGCTGAATTGAGCTACTGAAACGCTGGTGAAAAGGGAGTTGTCCTTGCAACGTGTTTTTTTTACGTTGATACTAATATCTCCGTACGTAGTGTAGTCTTATTATGAAATACGATGTTTTTTATCATAAGGAACAGTGCTTGAGTGAAATATAACAAAGAATGCGTTCCCGGCTTCCACAGATCTTCACGAATACGTGTCAGAAGTGAAGAAGAAGCTTAGAAAATATTCCATGATGAGATTCAAGACGTAGTACTTTTACGGTCATCCATTATTTGAACTCATATGATTAAATTTGTGATCCAGACTCAACAATCTCTAACGAAAGTATGTTTTAGAAGAGTTTGCTTGGACATATCAACGAGTGCACTGACTGATCTTTCGGAATTACGATTTCATACTTTCATAAAAAGCAATGCATGAAAGAAATGAGAAATAAACATTCCAGCAATTATTCCACACTATCAGCATGGCTCACACTACTGCTGATGGGGAGCAATTAGAAGAAGTACAACGTTGTGAATAAGCGCATGAAAGCAACTAATGAAGTGAAATTAAAACCCCGTGTTTCTGGTATGCGTCCGCTACATGCATCGTGAGATGTGCAAGGCATTAGCAGCAATTTCTAAAGAAATGTATTGAGGCATTCGTTTCAAGATTGAGAACTATTATTTTTAAGGCTTCTTTTATACCAAAGTTTTGAACCTCAAGGGAAATTATTCGATTCGTATTTTGAAATCTGTGCTGGGCTCTGATATCAGGGTTTAATCCAAGCCCCGTAGAGAATTTTACATTCATTCATCGAAGTTTATTTGGTTGAGTAACGGTAGTCGGCCAGTAGCCAGAGCGTTACTCTGGTTACTGAGAGGAGTTCTTAAAGGACACCCATGATTTGAAACTTCAAGTTTCTCAACACTCAGACCATCGCCCTTGTATGATCCAATGACGTTCCTGAACGACAATTGAAAAAATCGAGCTTATTCGACAACGCCTTCTCCGGCGAAGACGTAGTGCTTTCGTCAACATCAAACTCCAATTTTTACACTTTGTGCAAATTATCCTGCCAAATATTTGACTTTGAACAAAAAAAAATCTTGACTCGAATTCTCTTGTCGTTCTTTGACTTCTCTCGGTATAAATGGACCATTCATAAGAGTACTCGTTGATCTCAAACAAATTAAGTCGTCTCAAAATTGCGCGTTATCAGTGGAAAACCTACCGAGAGAAGAGTAAATTTATAATGTTACGGATTATTTGTAGAAGAAAATAGGTAGCCTGACACCTTGTCCTACGGTATCTGAATATTATTTCGCCAAAAGTTTCGTTCCTTGCAAAAGTAAATAGAGCGTTGATTCTAGAAGGTATGTAGTGCTATAAGGGTTCGTGCTATATGACAGTACGTATGTAGTGCTATAAGGGTTCTTGCTTTATGACAGTACGTATGTAGTGCTATAAGGGTTCTTGCTGTATGTATGACAGTACGTATGTAGTACTGTATGACAGTACGTATGTAGTGCTGCATGACAGTACGTATGTAGTGTTATAAGGGTTCTTGCTTTATGACAGTACGTATGTAGTGCTATAAGGGTTCGTGCTATATGACATGAGGTAGTACAAGAACAGGAACGAGGGAGATGGGTGCTCATCTTTTTTTAGTTTTCTTAGCGAAATTTTATTTTTTTAAGAGCCAAACTTTTCTGTGATTAACTGCACTTGCTTCGTAGAAAAAATGAGCTGCAGCCTCGTGGAAGGGGATTTTGAGTTTCATGTAGACGGCAAAGGGCTAATTGGTTCCATTTGTGGTCTACGGGTGAATGTGTTCAGAGTACATAAATTTTACTTCAAACAGCTAGTATTACTTCTGATGAATTTAGCACTGATTATTCTGTGGGATAATGAATTTTTCACCTGGTAGGATGGAAGCCCCTGAAATGGTGAGTTCATTCTTAAAAATTGCTGATCTTTGTTTTATGAGTGAATCAGATCCTACGTATCATATCGCATCAAAAAATGCTCAATTAAAAAGCCTTTTCACGGACTTGTGCAATTAAGGTGTACACAAATCCGATATAGTTTAGAGTGAATTTGAACCTTTACCCAATCCCCAATCTCCCATCTGCATCTCTTCGGCCTGACTTTGCGTATATCACATGGGGCTTAGGCGAATGAACTGGGACGCTACTCTACCCGAAAATAACCTCGCCAAAGTACGGTCAAGCTTCCACGTACAACGAGAAAAGTTACACTATAGCTGCATTCTGCAAAAAATTTCCCCAAATTATCAAGAGTAAACAATTTTGACATTTTAAAAGCAAGCTCTTAAATACGAGTTGGTAATCGTGTTGACGCATGCAGTTTCTTTTTAATCAATTGGCATATTGTAGTACTTGATTGAGAGTAGCACTTATTATTTTTGTCCCAAAACTTGGTTAGTAAACAACGTAGATTTAACTCACCAGTCTAGCGTCAAAGACTAAATTGCTGGTACAGACAATATGAATTCAGACGTAGAGATGGACACCAATATCGAGGAACAGGAAGCACGAACAGTTGTTCCCATTTTGTTCGTGCTTCCGCGAACGTAACGCAAGCTTTGCTGCAAAAAATCTTGCTCATCCAATGGCAGAAACATGATACACTCCAGACTGAAGCTTCATTGTCTCGAGAACTGATGATTAACGTCAGAGAATTGTGAACCAAATATTCTAAAGTAAGAGAAAACTCATCATATGAAACAGTGGCTTGTAGCTTGAGAGATGCTCACTCCTCAAGTCTGAAAAACACCTTCCCAAAAATGGACATAAATAATGACGAATAAATTTATTTGGGTACTCGGACTCCAATTTCCGATCAATTTGTGGTCAAAGGATTTTATGCGTGCAACTTCGTGACAACATTTTCGGGAGGAAACTTTAAGGTGGTCATGTCTTTGGGAAATATCTCTCATGCAGAGTGCAGTGAAACAACGATGTGGAAGAAAATTTCTAAATTTAAAACGACAGCATAAGAGAATTTCTAATTTCTGCATCGACGCTCGTTATTGACCTTTTATTGCTAACTGCTTATGTACAGAAATTTAGTAGGGATGAAAACAAAGGTTCAGACATCTGAAGTTCCACAATTTATTCAATGAAACTGAAGATAAATTGTAACGTTATAAAAATCCTATGTAACATTTTTGAAGTATATATGTATATAATGCACTTGTTTTATGAATGTGAGTGATGTATCTCAGAGTGAACTGTATAATATTCGGAATAATTAATCTTGTTGTCAAATGTTGTTTGCCGAATCTATGTACTGTCCAATTTTTTCCATTGAAGAGCCAGTGGGATTTTGAGCTCATCTATTATTGAATAAATTTCTCATAGTACTTCATGAGTTACTAAAGTATTTATGGAATGCTGTACTGGAACTCTTGAGAGAGAGCAAAACAAATTAGAGGAGAGTTATGTGTTCCCATAGCAGTGAGTTTATTATTACATAGCATTGCAATGATAAGTGCAATGCTATGTAATTTGGAACTATATCATTACTTTTTTATTAAAAATGTACACCGTGCAAGCGTGAGAGAAAAGCCAAGTTTCATTATCAGCTCTAAATTATAGGAAAGCATTGTTAGTTTTGTAATAACTGACTTACGCATTTACGCTATCCCTAAAGTTTTAACAATACAGCCGTGATGCTAAATTTATGTATCTGATAGTGTGCTGAAACATGGTTAAAAAATTGCAGTTCAAAGAAAAGTTTTGAAATACAAATGCGCTGGAGGCCTACAAATATGGATTTTCTGAATTTAGCTCGAAATGTGAGCACCGATGTCTTTATGAGGAAAATGAGTGCTGCTCTACTTGCACTTAGTGTTAAAAAGGCGTGCAATAGATGTTAAAGTATGCGAAATAGATGTTGTTAAATAGATTTTTTCTTAATTTTTTGTGAAGATTTCCGTCAATACTATGGTATTAGTACGCTAGAAGCTTGACTGAAAATCAGTGACTCGGCTGAGAAGGTAAATGTGGACCTGCCTTTCACACCTCTCGGAGTGTACTGTATAGGCGCAGGCAATCTGTGATGGAAGATTATCGAACATCTCGATCGTGCCTTTTCTGACTGGCGACTAATCACCGACCACAGTAAAACTGTCTACTTTTTCTAGAGGCCGATGACGAGCGAAGAGAATCCATTATAATCCGACATCTTGTCGCAGGAAAAATTCAAATGACAATCCCTTAGCACCTAGAATAAGCCGCCATGTACAATCTCGAACAGGCGAATAAAGTGTCCTTGCAAATGTTGATGTTAACTCACTTTAGGAAATCTTAGTAGAAAAAGTGGACTGTCCCTTCACAGAGTAAAAGGTCCAATTGAAATGCGAAAAAATTTCGTTCCAAAAAATGTTTTCTGAAATGGGTTTCGACGAAGGTGAGAATCGACTAACGGGCGTCCATATTTCGGTCGCATAAAACTGACGATGCAAATGACGACAATTTTTCCGGACGCGCGAGAGTCATGAACTTCATTGCGAAAATCGATGATTATTTCGTTCATTATTTGGGAAAGTTTGTAGTAAAAAAGAGAGCCTCTCGATCATTGGCTTTAAAACAATGTAATGGAGAGCAGATTATTATCACGGGCTTCCAATCCTACGTAAAAAGAGTATAACTAAGGTGAGTAAAAACATCTTTCTAGGAATAGATGGGTATTAAAAGCACGAAGCTTCAGGGTAATTCTACACTCATCATCACGAGCTGAAATGAAACAGCAATTTTAAGATCAATTTCTAAATCAACTTCACGAAGCTTCCAAAAAAATGCATATTGTACAATTTTGCTCTCATGAATTCACTGCTTAAAAAAATGCATGAGCATTAAAAATCTTTCTCCAGCGTCAAATTAGAGGGTTAGAAAAACTTGGCGGTTATATTGTTATAACAAAAATATGAATTATTAAACATAAAAGAAAATTACAGCAGGGAACTTTGGCCGCAATTCCCAAATCTTTTCAAGTCCTGATCTAGGAGGACAAAATAAATTCTCCTTGTTATCAATTATAAATGTTCCTGATGAGTGAAGTCTCATGCACTAACACGGAAATTGGTCCTAGCTAGGAAAATGTGTAAAATAAGCCCGTCACTTTCAACATTGATATCAAAATTAAATCATTTACCCTCGAATTAAAGTTGTGTTAATGCTGATCCAGCTTCGAGTTGTTAAAGATAGTACATCATTAAAATTAAAATTAATGGTTTTTGAACCTTGTCATTTTCTAAAAATTTAATGAGGGCAGCAGCGATGTAAGATATGTGTATTACATACGGAAAGTCGAGCATCTCAGCTCGCTCGCTCCAATGTTGAGGCGTCGATTCCAGGCGAGTGTTTAGGGTGAACGCATCGCATTTTGTTGGCATCACTCTCGGGAGGGCGACTTCGTACGGCCCAGAAATTTCGAACAGCCGTGCTCGCTCGATTCGCTAAGTCCTACGAAGATATTTTAAGGCTCTCGCTTTCTATGTATGTCAAGGCAATTATTCTATTTTTTCCAAACGATACTTTTAATTACATCGAAATTTGAGAATAATTTCTCGGATACGAAAATTTTGCCTATAATTTTCATTATGCTGAAAATTAGGGGTGAATTAGGGGTGTAGCAAGTGGTTAAATAAATGTTTGTTTCAGTTACACATAAGAACTTGAGGATCTAGTGGTGGCTTTGAAAACAAACAGTTTTTTGGTTCCTCGGGGAAATGAGATTGTGTAATTTTCATTTCGTTTCTTACTTCTAATTAGGCCTAGGTTCTAGGTTCATTTAGTACCTGGGCGGCAGGAGTCACGATCACAAAATGAAACCCAAATCTATAAGCTAAGTACTTGAAAGTAACAAATGAAATAGAAACCATCAAAAATCTGTAGAATAAACAACTGAAAAAAGTTATAAATCATGGTATTAGTCAACACAAATGCTGCCCGATCTTAAAAACTGTGAGAGCAATGCGGGACATCTTTTTCGGAGAAGTGAAAGGGAAACAAATACGCATCGGTTGTTTAACCAGTCATCTCTAAAGCTCGTCATGGCCCATAAAATGTTATAACGGGCCTCAGTGAAGACTTAATAATTATTTCAGTGCTTAACGACCTGCGGCGGCATCGAAGCCGGGCTTTGAACCAAAAGCTTCTTGTTCGTCACCGACATACTTGTGCTTGTAAATTCCCGTGACCGCTAAACTGGGACTAATTGTGGCACTTACCTGGAGACACGAAACACGCATGTCAAAAATTTCTACACCATTGGAGGTAACTATGCAAGAAATAGAAATCACAACACATGGAAGGACATGTTAATTTTGATCTTGTGAACAAGATGCCTCAAATATTATGTGAACTGTAAGCCAGTTTTATTTTCTGGTACTTCGCAGAACGTGTAGGAGTCACTGAAATATAAGTTGATATTTCAGCTGTCAATGAATGCCATTAGACTGAGTCTTAAGGAAAAATTTAAATTCAAATGTTTTCGTCTTACCTACCACCAACTCTTTCTCATGAACTGCAGTTATGTTGATCCACATCCGAAATCATTTCAAGTTTAAAATCCTTTTCACAGAACCAGGTTTTTTAATAACTTCGTTCGCTCACTCAAAGAGCGAATTACTCTTCCTCTTGTGACGCTATAGTCTGCGGTACATCATGCATGAGCAATATTTGGATATCACTTTAAACCATAGCCTGACAACACACAGTTCAGTACTTCATTTATCCTCGCGTTGATCAGCAGAAGTTGTTCATCATCTCTTAAGCTCTACACCGCGCGAAGAGCCCTTCTTGTCGGGAATTATACTCCTCTCCCACATCTGTCAATCTCATCGCCTCCTTCCCATCACAACAAAACTTCCTGGGTCAGAAAGGCATCCGTCAAAAAACCAACCTCTGTGAGCTCCACAAGAGTCAAAAAATACTTTCAGTCCCTCAAACGCTCTTTCAAGGATCCATAATTGCTCAAAAATAGTTCAGATTGCCTCACGAGCAATCACTCGACTTTCGAGTGAAAATAATTGACGATGATGTTGCAATATGGAGCTCATGATTTAGGGATCGGCTTTGTGGCTTGCGTTCGAGCAGATGGGATTATGAAGTGAATGCAAATGAACTGAATTTGCAAACGAATGCCAATAGGTAAGAATATATGCAACATATATGTGTTTCCCAAGGAAAGCCCGTGCTTTTACTCAGTAAACCAAGTGTCCAACTTTCCAAGCTTTTTCTGAAGCTCTCTTGAGTGCATTCTGTAATTATTCAAATTCAATTGCACCTAAAATGAATTTTCAAGGTACTGAGTCCTTGATTCAACCGTTCGAAAGAGTAGAATTCGGAACATCACTTTTAGTGTTCTTGCTCTCCGAGTGTATCTAACACGCTCTAGAATTTTTCATGGAAATAGGGCAACTACTGGAACAATATACACAAGTCTCAGGTACATCAGAGATGTAGATTTTGATTCCGTTGCACTGTTGTTGAGCGCAAGACCGAGGGCTCTCGAGGTTCTCGCGTTACATGAGACCATCACTCAAGTCATCTTAACATGCAAACCACTCATTTGTTAACAAGTAATTATGGTTTAGCTTCAACACGTTGCATGTGCATCGAGTAATCAAGTGAGCTTGTTAGGCCTTCTTTGGGTATTATCATTACACCCAACGCAACGTATTGCTGTCATTAGGGGCTCATGCTTTGAAACTTCAAAATGGGCGGGATGTTGGTTCAGTTTACTCATACTTGATGCAGGCGCTTTTTATACGAAATACTTTCCACCCAGTTGAGGTTTACACGTACAGCCTGGAAATATCCAATGGCATCAGCTCAAAATTTGCTGAGGCGAAGTCTTGTTGCGGTTGAAACCAGTGGACAAATTTGTCCATCGACGAAATCAGACGAAAAGAGTATTGTGTGAGCCATTAGTCCAAACTTGCTTTGAGGACTGGGCTTCGAAGAAATTTATGAAGAACACAGTAATTGATATTGGGAAGACTTGAGAGGAATATTTTATCTCTGCAGGCATATTCAATTGTAGTCTTGCATGTTTGTTTACGGGTATCAAATCACTGCCATGTTTTGGAGGAAGATGTGAAAAATGTTTCACTCCAGGAACTGTCCCAAGATCAATGAATTGAAAGAAAATTGTGCTCAATCACGAAGAAAAGTCTTACAGAATATCATCTGTAGTTAAGTCCTGAAAAAAGATCTACTTGTGAAGTAAATTTCAATTATGCCCGTATTCTATTCGCGGAACTATGTTTCCCCAATGTATTATTTGTATAGCCCTATTTGATACGAAAATGAGAAAATTATGAGGCTAATTACAACCATTATTTTTTTGACACCGCGTGTGTTCTTCATGAATTCAACGTACAAAGTAAAAAATTCACAATTTTTTTGCATTTTTTAGATAGCTTTATTAATCTTGCTTGCGATTCTTTGCTCTTCGTCCGGAGGTATCTCAAGCTTTACTGTGTAGGTTGTAAATATGATTTCTCTCGCTGTAGTGCATCGCATCACCTCGAAACTCGTGGGATATATTAAAAATTATTCAAAAGTTAAAGAGTGAAAATTTCAATTCAAAAGCAGATCTGCGTTACCACTTTCCAGTTTCAAAAATGAGACGAGGAGAATAAAACAGTATTATGGTCTTCTAAACCAGAAAAATCTGCTTGAAATATTTGAACAAATTCAAAATATTTGTCCGCACGTCAGGAACGTGTGTTGTGATTTTTTGTTTGGTTTCTGATACTTCACGGCAGTGCAGACATTTTAGCTCCAGGCAGGGCAAAATGGGAGTCAAAAACGCTCACCCCATCGTTTCAAATCGCGCTCCTGAGAACCTGATTTTCTCCTCGGCGTGGATTTTTGAATGAAGAAATGAGAAAAACCGATGTAAAGCTTTTCTGACTGCATTAATTTTCTTTGCATGTGTGTACGTAAGTACGTAGGGGGGTATTTGTCGATGGAATTAAAGTTATAACGAATACAATAATGTAGTCGTGTGGGTAAGAACAATAGATATATGGCACCCTTCACAGTATGCATGCGAGAACTTCACAAGCGATAGAAATTGTTTGAGCGCACAGTTTAGAGTTAAAAGCTGTGAAGCTCAAAAATTTAACACTATTAATTACCATGGCCTTACAATTATTTCGAAATGTATCTCAAGATGGTATTCAGAAACATTACTGCTTTCCTATAAGCGGCGTTTTCCATGTTCCTCTCCAGAACAGTATTTTTATGTCCCATTTTACGTATATAAAGGGCGATAAAAGATCATGTTGGTTAACAAAATGAGTTTGGAGACCTATTACGGACTAGATAGGATCATTGTTATCAGAGTTATTGAATATCATCCGTGCACTTTATGCATTTTTTAGACGAGCCTACAATTTTGTGCTTTCTAAATGCCGTACGGAATTTTTCCGACTTCTTTTTTCTCGAATTTTACATCAGAAAATAAGAGGATTAGCATCCCAAGTTGGTGATTTACTGCCTAAATTACTCCATAGTTGACTGTTATTAAAAACAAAGTTTACATACGTAAAAATGATCATATCGAGTGCATCGAATTATGGTTCCGGCATGGAGTAGCACTGGGCGAATACAAAAACATGTCTACAAATTATCTATGTTATGCTAAGTGTACATTACATATTATTGTTAAATCTCGATTGGCTTCGAAGACTCTCTTAGAGCGTACAGTCTTGGTCACAAGAATTTCTGGTACTGCACATAGTATGACTGTTCAGAAAGATGTATAGGTTCTTCACACCTGTGCGAGTAAGAGTAAGAACACGAAAAGCTCGCCACTCCTACCTAGATATCGAACTCATTGCTCTGTGATTAGAAACGAAAATCCACCGTCAGTGTAGATATATTTTAATACATTCATAGCATATATTGTCTACGGAGAACCGTGATCTCTAGAAACAATTTGTTTTAGTTGTGCGACAGAACACCGAGAATAAAAGAAATCAATGCACTCATGAATTTTTCAGGATGCATCACGGGACAAATTCTGCCGTAAGAGATACATTCGGGATTCCGGAAAAGAATCAGTTAAGGCAAATGAAAATATTATTAGCATTAACGTGACATGATTATGTACTATTAGTAATGTATATATGTGAACTTACAAGCGTATAAAAATAAGTAATAATTGTGTGAATGACAGCACTCACTGTAGGCTTGATCCAAAAACTAAGAAGTGCTTTCATCCTGTTGCTTGTGCAATGCATGCAATGATGAGCCGAAGAACGACGTGAGTACCCGTACCAAATCAGGATATAGTGATTCGAATGGTAAACTTGAGTTGCACTAAGAATGGTAATAACATTTTCTCAACGAAGTCACTGAAAGGTACTCTCGAAATTCACGCAAAAATATGAGTAACACAGTTTGGCAATTTTTAAAGTACGTAGCCCAAATCACGGAACAATTTTCCCGTAACGTTTTCATAAAGCATCAGATTTTTGGCAAATGCTGACAAACCAGGTCGAACAAACACACAAAACGATCACAGTCACCTCGTCAAAGTAGCACATACTGAATGATAACACTCACTACAGCCGCATGTAACTAATGCACCCAAAGGATCATAGTTTCTATTTATGCACATTTAACCAACTCACTAAATGAACACAGGGATCCCAAATCCAAAGACCTTTATAAATAGCATCAAACTTCTATATCGAGTTAGAGCATCTACAGCTTTCACATCCGACCCCCACCGTCTACATGATGTCTCAGTGTAGTACGACTGGCGTCTCTGTATGTAATTCTAAATGTGCGAAACGATCATCTTCAAAATATCCCGCTGAAAAATAATTATCATCATATCAAAAATTATAATTATGATTTAAGATAAAATATCCCGTAATAATAGTTGCAATAATCAAAATATACTTTCAGTCTAAATATCCCGTCGAAAAATAATGGTAATAATAATAAAAATAATAATAATTAATTAGAGACGCCGTATCGTGGCGAAGAAAATAATAGTAATTCTAAACAAAACATCCCGATGAAAAATATCCACAAGACGTGACGTGTGCGACGTGGATAACTCCATGTATCACTTACAGCTCCCCCTTGGAGCCGCGCTGTTCTCGAGGACGAGCATCATTAGTTGAAGTTAACATCTCCATATTCTGGGTTCCAGCTATCAGTCATTTTAATGATTGCGTCCTGAGAGCTAATCATTGCTCAAGCCAGTTTAAACTCCCTAGATCGATGGGCCAGGTTACACGGGCTCCAAAATTTCTGTGAAACCGATGATATTAGACTCGGTGAAGAAATCGTTTCCAGGCGTACGGGTTGATTCTACGTGTCGTTGGCAGCGCATGAAACTGAAGGCTTAACTTTATGTGATGTGCGTTTTAATAAATTGGGATTATTAACCGAAATTTTTTAGCAAGTTACACTTCTGAAGTCTTGTGAAAGAATATTTTAGTAGTAAATTATGATTTTCCGATTGAGCCTCTTTCCTCCCCCTATAAACTAAAATTTTCTTTCAGAAAGACTTTTACTTCCAGTAGAAAATTGTTTATTTAAACTGAACGGGATGCATTTATAGTTTGCGAGTGCAGACTCTTGACTGAAGGTAAATGAATTTGGATTTAACAAATTAACTACACGAAGCTCTTCATCATTCGCGACTGTGTGCTTTCAGATTTATGGTATAATTATATAGCTCGCACACAGAAACTCTTGAAAAACTGTTTCCTGAGTTTAACTCTACTGTACAAACGAGGTCCTTTTCAAGTGGATCCCAGCCAGGATTCATTTTCACGCGTAAATCACCAGATGACGACAATGGCTGCGAAAACGTTCACGTACAAAAAAGTTTCCAGACTGTCTGGAAACTGAGCGATATTTCAAAAGGATAAAGTCGACGATTTACGAAGCGTCTTCATTGTCATAAATCATCGGAATATCAACAACTGAGCCAGCGTGGCCGCACAAAAACGCCACCCAGACTTGGGTCCCGTGCATTTTGTACTGCCACTTTCAGAGAGCTGAAAAAATTTACGTAAATAATGACAACTTAATTATCGAGTTCTGGATTTTTTGCCATTAGTGAGCACAAATGTGCAGGTACAGTATACTTATGTGCGTATTGTTCTAAGTTTCTAGTCAGGCTAAACATGCTAATTACTGACGTTTATGAGGTCCATCAGAGATGATTCACTTCGCAGGCAAATTTGTCCAACTGGACAAACGTGCATCGCCCATCGAAGCGCTGGACTTCTTTACTTTCATCAAACTTTTCAACGACCACATGAGAGGAGAGAAAAGGTCAAATTAAAACGAGAAAATACTTGCCGAGGCTCATTAGCTCAGCCATTTTACAGCTGTTGAAGAGACTTTAAACTTCAAGCAAAGTTATTTGACGTAATGAGATGAAAATATTTGCCTTGTGTTCAAAACGTGAGTTGTTTATTTGACTCAGTTGGTTACGTACAAGTGAAATAGGAAATATGCCAGGGAAATAACGTATTTTTTATTTCGTTCTCCTGGGCTACACCTAAATAGAAAACACTGCGCTATGGTTTCAAAAATATTTTCCACTTTTTCATTGAATCTAGTACCTTTTAGACTATCTGATCCCGTCGTTATATATCAGCTTTCCAAACACTCAGCAAGCACACGCCATCAAACTTCCTTAGGGCGAATACATCGAATAGCAGTGAGCGTTATTACTTAGTGAACTAAAGGCCATTTTGTTCTCAACGACAACACTACATGACTCCTGTCAAATGGGTTTACTGAAGCACTTTAAAAACAGCGATACCCAGATACATCAGAGAGTTTATGCAGGGAATGTTAGCAGCACTAAAACTTTCCCTGATTGTATTGTGAGCTGACGGGTAAGTTTAAAAGTATTACACTGCATTTCCAACCGCTGGTGCCCCATGGCCACTGAAAACTCCATTTCGCTCTAAATCCCAGGCAGCAATCACGGTGGGTATTCTAGGGAGGCATTCTGTCCGTAAAAATGAAAAAAAGAGAAGGAAGAAGGAGAAGGAAATGGCTCTCACGAGCCCACTTTTGATTTGATAGAGATCAGCTGACCTCGGAGCTCCGAACTGAGAAAGTGAGAATAAATGTTCCCAATATTCCCTCGTGTCGCCAGTCTCCCCGTCCACACAAAATTATCACAGCCCTTATGAAGCTCGTCGAAACGGGGAGACCTAAATTGAGCACAGCACAGCTGGTATTTTGCTGTGCCAAATGAAGACCCACATTGTGCATAGCACAGCTGGTATTTTGCTGTGCCAAATGAAGACCCAAATTGTGCATAGCACATCTGGTATTTGGCTGTACCAAATTAAGACCTGAATCGTGCATCAGACACAGCTAGTATTTTGCGGTACCAAATTAAGACCTAAATTGGGCATAACACAGCTGGAATTTTATTTTACATCACTGA
The DNA here is from genome assembly GCA_014899125.1 of Orchestia grillus. Classification (NCBI taxonomy): domain Eukaryota; kingdom Metazoa; phylum Arthropoda; class Malacostraca; order Amphipoda; family Talitridae; genus Orchestia; species Orchestia grillus. Next base: position 38,096 of record VOMN01091551.1, read on the forward strand.
GAGTATCTCATTTGAATTCTGTCACTATGTTAGAGGCTGCAAGTTTTATTTTCTCACCCATTGTGATTATAGGTGAGTTAATTTAAGATGTCAACTATTTTGGGACAAGCCGTACTGTGCGTTGTTGATGTTTATAGTGTGACGGAGTTTTGTGGGGAGTTAGCATTTTACTTCCGACTCTATGCAAGGAAATTATTTCCACTGATTATAGTTCAGCTTAAATACTTTACCAGTAAATGTGATTCTAAGCGGAAAATGTAATTAAAACTGCTAAGATATGCGCATGTCACTTATAGACTCTCTGATGTGACTGCATGCTTATTTCGACAGCGATGTAATGCCAACAAGCGATCTGAAATGTTCTTTTTCCAGTGTTGACTTTTTCTATTGTAATATGTTTAGATCCTTACAGCCAATTATTGTGAAATTTAAAACAAAAATACAACGTACTTGAGGTGTGTCACGAGATTTTAACAACATAAATGCAGTGATTACGAGTGCACCCTCCAGCAAACATTACTATTCTTTCACAAGGTAGAGTCCGACTGAGCCGTTCAGCATCATTCGTTTTCTCTAACCTGTCTCTGTCGAGTTCCAGCAGGGGAACGGAATGCCCAACAGTCGGGTTATAGTTGCGAGCAACGTAATATAACCACTTAAACCATCAAAACATATTAACTGCAAATCCTTTCGCTGACTGAAAACATGTTAAAATAAAAAGTTTTGAAACAAATCAGATTTGCTCGTCAGTAGTCGCAGAAAAACACGCAGCAGATTCGTCAAAATTTGTTATTAACTTTTTACCCAGCAAGCGCATCCAAAGTATTTGTAAAAGAATTTTAGCAATGGCTATTCTCGTAAAACTGATCATAATTGTAGAAAAACCAAACCTCACATTATGCGCAAAATTAAAATCACAGTTCAAAGTGGCGATTCTTAAGCATTTTTGCATCCAACTAGAGAATCCAAGGTATATGTAAAGAACCGTAGCGAGGGCTGCGTATTCTCGCCAAACTCATCATAAATGTTGGAAACCCAACCTCTCCTAATAAGTGGAAATTAAAATGACAGTTCGTAGTGTCTGTGCCCAAACGTTTTCACAAGCCCATGCAGTTATGTACAAGACTCGCGAATGGTTCTGAGCGACAAGCAGTCAACGTTTTGCGTGAGCCTGACTGCAGCTTTCCACCGGTTTAGTGCCATCTCCTAATTTGAGAGTACCGGCTCTTTAGCAGTTATTATCATTGAAAATTAGAGGGTTGATTTTAGAGTTGATCTAGGGGAGCGTGTTCGCTGAACCCACGCACGAATGTCAAAGAACATTCTTTCGAAAGGGACCATGCTTGAGGGATGCGTCTTGAGAGAAATGGGAAGTGAATCATGAATGGAGAAAATTTTGGAACGTAAGTTCAGCCTCCGAAAGATAGTTGTGTTGCTGCTCTAACAAATGTTAGGTTTACTGACAAGAAAGAAACAGAGTTCGCAGTTCCGTGATTTGTAAGGTACCTCGCTAGAATTATTGTATTAAAGGTCCTGTGGAGTCTCGGTATATAGTAAACTCAACCATCCTACGTTTAGACGTAATGGCTAGATTTGAGTGCGCCTGCAGCTTAGGAGTCATTAGTGATGAGACTACAACTCCAAACACTGCCCTTAATTACTAAAGGAAGTTTTTATCACCTATTCTCGCCTTTGAAATTCTCTCATCACTGATGGAGTCTCCTTTAGATGCAGTATTTTACAACGCATGGCATTTAAGTGAACTCGCTCAAAAACATATTCCCAAAGCCTTTCAAAACACAGGGGAAAAAACTCTCTGCCATATTTTATACGACAGGCTAAGAGAAAACATAAAACTGTTGATTCAGGTGCAGCGCATTTTCTTCTTTAACGCGGCGGTGCTTATGCAGTTCTAACGCTCCCTGAACGCCCCCTTAAAGACGGCTCAGTTTCTTCACTTAGTGCCGACACAGTTCAAGTTGGTGTGCAGCTCTTGTAACTCTAAATAAGCACGTTGTTTTTAAACTTATGATTTCAGACGACTTACATTTAATGCAAAAACCGTTTTCAGATATGTTCTCTTCCACTTAAGTTTTGATGTAAGTTTTGATGGGAATTTGGTTCACGTGAACGTTTCTGCTTAATTCAGCAAAATTCAAGTCTTAAACTCTTTATAATCTCAGTCTAGTATTCAGAACATCTATTTCTTCATTTATTAATAACTTATCCGCAGTAATTAAATTTATATCAGTGAACGCTTGATTCAATATCAAATAAAAATATTTACTGACTTTCATCACACGTCAAATGTAAGAAAAATTCTGTGAATCCCTCCATATTCTACCGCATTGTTTTCATCACCTACTGAGACATATATGTTATTAGGGAATACTTTTCGTGCTTTAAACGTCCTTAAGATGACAAATTTTACCAGCAAACCTGTAGTTAAGGGGCTCAGACTAATTTAACGTAAGAAACATCCCTACTATTTTACGTCAGTAAATTATTTTTTAATTTTCGACAACATGTTTCAAGTTGAAAACGTATCAGTCGATGCGTCTCCCGATTCCAGTTACGTATTTACCGCGAATTAATTTCTATGAGGATACCACACTGTACACCAAACAACTCCTTAACGAACCGCGCAGGAAATTCATAACCTTGAAAACTTCCCGTGTTTGCAGAGCGACACCCCAGCAGGATAACGTATCGGGTGCGCCCCAAGAGCTGGACGCAGTGTCGGGTTGCGTGAGAGGTACCGACCGCCTCCTCTTAAGCTCCTTTCTCACGAATGTTTACGATCGACTTCAACAGCAGCGCGCCTCAAAATATCATGCAGGCATAGAATGTGTTATTCGATTCGCAATTAAATTGTTTCATTTGTAACGACGCTCAAAAAAGTTGTTAGTTATGACTTAACCTACTGGCACAACTCAATATGAACATGTAACTACATTCTTGTGCCCCACCATACTCTAATCAAGAATGAAATCAGTTATTATTCTAGAAGGCTGGGTAAGTGACTCCCAACTATGTAATGAGCGATAATTATTTATAATGGTAATGTTGCTGGCAAAAATTGTGTAACTTTTCTAACACAATAAATCTGAACAACTTGCAATAACCTGAAACAAAACTATTTTAAGTTCTTTTTCTTGAAGATACTTTATTGTTCATAATCAGAAATGCTTATGTTTCAATCGCATGTAACGACCCACAATGAGCAATGTGTTATGTGAATTAAGCGGAGCTATTTCTTCAGAACCGTTTGTTGCTCATTTTTGGCTGCAACGCAGTGAGCGCTGATGTATTTAAACTTTTGTAGGCTATTACTATTGTGATGACTAGAATTCAATTTTTCAAGCAAGTAATTTTTCCTATTAAGCTTTCGATGCATCATCCTATTTTAACGAGGCAATGCATTATTCTACATCAAGATTACTCTTCTACAGCACCATGCAATAATATTTATTATAACATATAAAGCAAAATGTACATAATATTTTGATGCAGACCGATGCGAAAAAGCTACGTAGCAGTCAAAGTATAGATTCTCGGGTCGCGGCCTCGGAAAATGTCAGTCTGTCAGTTCTTCCATTCCGGGACTCAAACCTGTTCCAGTCCTTTAGTGTGTAGAACTCCACAACCCCAGCTGACAGGACCACGTGCTGGTATCGACTGCGAAGGAAAATTATAGTCATGGACCAAACCAAGTAATAAACTAACGGAGGTAGGTGTAAAAATTATTTACAATGGGTGTTTAGCAAACTCTTAGCGAACGTATAAAACGATATTTCTGGATTTTCCTGAGATTTCTGAAGTTTTCCCAGATTTCAGTGCGATATGACACCATCCCAGAAGTAAGGTTGTTTTGCTTTAGTTCAGTGGTAGCATATACTTGATTCAACTACGTGATTAACGATAAAAAGTTGATGAGTAGAAAACAAATTTGAGTTATATTCACCACTTAGAACTCCAATACTGTACATCACCATGGGCTTGTAGTAGCAATGATTGGCTATAAGGTCTTGAAATTTACGTTGGCTGGCCTAAACATACTTTTGAAAAGAAGTGTATTCACTTCACGTCTCACGTCGCAAAATGCGCATGATGGCGGTGCAATGAGTAAGAGTTGTCCCGGAGTGTCGGTCATTGTTCCGTGCATTAGTACGCTGGATTTTCTGTCACGGCAGGAAAGACTGTGCAGCAGCAGCAGACCTTCATACTTCCAAGCTCATTTAAGTAGCGCACTAAAGTATCAATGATTCGCAAAGCTAACTATGTTATTATTTTCTATGCGTAATATGCTTAATAAAATTTTGCACTTGTTTCCAATCTCATCGGTATGATATTTCTTTCTTTCTAATGGTGTAGCTAATTTACCAATAAGGATGTTAAAACTCCAAAATTTCCGATGCTTATTATACCTTGTAAACGCACAGTACCCAACGGTGCAAAAACTGGGCAAGTAAACTAAGAAATGCACTTAATAATTCTCTAATTAAACCTCACAAGACTGATTTTACAGGCGACAAGTTACAGTCCTTGGAAGTACCCTATGTAGTTCTACGCTGAGGCCCAGCGGCGCTCGTGGAGAGATGTAACATCATTGAACAAGGAAATACAGAAAATAATCAATCGACACGACGTTGCCTTCTTCCCAGTCTAACTTTTTTCACTCCATTTATAAACTACTGGCGCGCCAAAATTGTACATAATTTTACGGTAGATCCCCCCAATTGTACACGAAAAGTTAGATTAGGTCACACAACAGAATAACCTGGAATTGATTGCAAACGCTAACGTTCAGCTTTAAATTCAATTCTGCCGCGTGAGTTTACGGGAGTTATTGAATAATATTCCCACAAGTCCATTTCGAATGCTACACCAAACTCACGGACGAATGATAAAGTTCATCAAACGGGATTTTTTTCGCTATCTCATCGATTTCAAAAGTTAATAAAACACATTTAAATAACAAAATTTTAGTTGTTAGCCTTCAATTTGAATTAATTTCTATCAAAGTTAGGACGTACGAGCCTTCGAAATTGATCCAGCGAACTAAGTCAAGAGTTAAGAATCGAAATTTACCTATACTGTATATTACTACGAGTTTGTCTTCACTAGCTTTAATATAAACGGAACAACACAATACATTCGACTTCAATATATTTTGATGTTTAATAATTTAATTTAAATTTACCAAAGGCGGAAAACTTTACGACATATTTTTCACCTCTTCTCCTTTCTTAGTCGCTCCATATTTAGAGGAGACATTTGTAATTCTTTACGATCACGCTTTCGAAAGCCAGGCTTCGGGTAGTAGGGACTAACGGACTCAAAACGAAATTAACACCACTGATTTCTCCACAAACTTTGTCCGTAAGTTACTTGCCTTGACATAGTTTGGTGGGGAGCGCAAATCTCACATGAAATGCGCCTAATCCGGTTATGGTAAATCATAAATCAGGTTGGCAAGCATAGTTCTGACATGCTCGACACTGCAAAGCAGTGCATTTGACCGGAACAGAACATTATGCGACCTGAACGCCATATGGTTGCTGCTATACAACTATCTACATCCAAAATGAAAAATCAGTTATTGCATGGCTATTCTATTTTTTATTTTTTAATGACGGTCGAATTATGTTTAATTGATGCATTAGAATTCAGAACAACATTAACATCGAGAATTGTCTCAGGATTGAAACGGTTGACGCAATTTATACGAGATAAGATGGAGCTTTTTGCAGAAACTGACAGTTACGAGCGACGGGATGTGCGCTTGCAATCCGCAATTTTCAGGTCGGGCATTCAAAGCGTCCAAGCATCGAGCGTTGTACGTCAAAGAGCCTTACGTGCCATCCTCGAACCAATCAATTCCAGTGCATGTCAAGATGGCATTACGAAATGAAATTCAAGCGCGATTTTGGAGGTAGTTATAAAGAAGGAGTGAGAGCTTTGCTGTCAATTTTAAGGGGCTAAAAATTAATAAACCCTAATTGATCATTGAATTGGCTCATTTAAGCATTTCCAAGGCTTTGTGTACTAGAATTAAGGCAACATCATTGCAATACACAACTTGTGAAAGCTTGTGCTGTAGATTGGTTAATATGATTAGGTTCGGTACTCGGAATGACCGATAGCAGTTGAATAGAACCATTCTGAACGAAAAATAAGTGTGGAAAAAACACAAAGCAGTTAGAGCTTTGTGTGCAAGTTCAACTGCAAGTGTGGTTAGGTTCAAGGTCTGATCGAACATAATTAGTGTTCAGTTGAAGAAGCGCGCATCTTTTGCTTTTGAGTTACAAATTTATAGCTTTTAGTTGTTTTTGTTTTGAGCTCAGAGCTATGTCTTGCTATTCTCACATTCTCTTTACATTATCCACACTCATTTATTGTTATTCACGGTCAAAGACGATGCTATTAAAAAAATTACAGATATTGATCGAGCTACTCAGAAAACTTTACTGTTCAGTAATCATTGTTTCTCGGGCCTGTGTCTGCTTTATGTCTGGAGAACATGACAAAAATTCCTTTGATTCATTAACTGAACACGAATTATGTGAGTTGAAACACAGCAGATGATGAACCGTGTCATTTTTTTTGCGGGAAATTCAAATACATTACCACTAAATTAAAATCTTTCTGATATCAATAAGTTCAATTATATTGCAATTTCTAAGCCGCTCAATAAGGTTCTCAAGTGTAGATGAAGACGTACTCATGAGCCAGAGACAACTTTGTTGAGTTACAAGATAAAGTTATTTTTGCATTGAAACGCGTTCTCGATTATTGCAATTTGTCTCGAAACCGCTTGCATCTTCATCAAATCGAATGAACACTTCTTCCCTTCAGGAGCTAAAATGCAAGCCAACGGACTGAAAACAAAATTACTATTTATAGTGAATGGGAAGGATCATCAGCCATTATAGTCTCGAATGCAAATAAGTTATTCCAATAAATAAAAAAAGTGTAAAAAAGGAAAAATAGTACGTTTAGCGCGCTTATATTTGCCATACACTCTTCAATAATCCGACTCCCAAATGTGTGTCATAAATATGACATGAAGCACAAATTTGAGTCGTCTGAGACAATGACACACAGACTCGTACTCGTAAGTGTGCCAACTTTGAAACATAAAGCATAAGTCTACGGTATTTCAACCGAAAATTTAACTTCCTTTGACTCACCACTAAATGTAAAGATTGAGTGAGAATATATACTATCAAATTGTTAGTAACCTAAACGAATACTTTAAATTTTGGATTTTGTGATCATTATCAACATAACTTGTCACTGCCGATTGTGCTCGTCAACACAGTTTTAGCTCCACACATCAAGAACACATTATTGTTACGTTGAATTGGTTAGCCCGACTTCCAGCCTCAGCTACGACTACGCAACAAACAAAGTCTTCATTACTAGCTGCGCAAATCCAAATCAGATAATATCATTAGTATATTCAGTAGGCAGTGCATGTTATTAATGATGGCAGGAGACGAGAAACTCTCATGGCTCAAGTTAAAACATGTACGAAGATAATTTTTTATAACTTATGCGATGGTGAACAATATGAATCGTAAAACATGTGGTCTGTACGAGAAATAAAATCCCGAAAATAGCACGGACGATTATACCGCATTTTGTAAGTTATCTCATTTTTCTTGGCTAAAAATATAATGTACAAAGAATCCTAGAGGGTCCCACATGTGTATAGTTGATATATATATGTCCTTACTTGTGTTCACTCAAAACTTCGTACAAATATTATTCTGATCATAAACATAAATAAACTTGAGCGTGCATAGAGCTCCGAGTCTATACAATTATGAACACATACATATATTGGAGACGCAACTATTTTTATTTATGTTCAGAGCAGTTAAAGACCTTTAAGCTCTAGAGTCCTTTCTTCATTCTTCTCTCAAATTTTGCGAGATTTATGTTTTTAAGCTTTTATGTATAAGATGAACTGGACTTGAACGCTCAAGAAGCAATCAAGCAACTCCTCCACGCGTGTGATGCAGAGTACTATAACGATCAGTAAATTTCAAGTAAAAACACTAGCGTGGAAAAGATGCCGTCCCCACCGTTAATTACAACGTACTAGCTACGACCTCGTAAATCCGACGAATAATAGGCGCATGCACAGCGAATAGGCATGACAAATCCTTCCGGATCCGCACTGCGGTCGCGCACCAAACCGGCACCTTCTCAACGACTCAAAGGAACGCTATTCTAGACCTGGAGCGCTGGTACTGGTAGGACGGCCGGCGGCTGATGTTGCGTAGTTGTCTTCAGAAATCAGACTTGTGTTAGGGACGTACAGTACAAAAGATTAGGCAATGAGTTAATAACCTCTTTGCATGTGTTTTGCTTGTAATATTAGGTTGGTGACTTTTGAAATAGTAATGTCAGAATGTAAAATGAACAAGTCAGAACCTGAGTAATGGTTGTACTGGACAATGAGATAAGCATGTTGGAATATTCTTAACGGCTACGATACGGTGTGCGATAAGTCAGTATGAGCTTGCTAACATTGTTGCATTAACGGACACGTAGACTAAGTCGGCGCTGTGGTCAAAATCAGAACATACGCGTAGCCTCGCCGCTTGATACGAATTGGAGGAATGACATTTCACACCCCGGGCTCAATTTCAGTCCGATTTTGTCCGATGAGTCCCAAAGTTTTGAACGATAGGCTCGATGCAGCGAAGCTTTAATCGAGATAGGAAACCACGGTGCCCATCTCTTATCAAACGTTATGGTTGGTGGGAAAAGATCCATTATTATGAAGTAATAGTGAACTCTTCTGGAAAGCGTTTTTCTGTTGGAAAACAGTTATAAATGGAGAGCGGAATCGAAATCAGCTCAATTGAAACAGATTCGTCGCGATTTTTCCTTTAAAAGACGCTTGATAATGTGTTTTTTAAAATGCCCTGCAGTGACATCGATTGGAGTCAATCATTATAGTTGAAAAAGTTGTAGCATGCGTTGGGTGTGATATTTTAAAATGAACGACCTCTTCTTTCCCTTTCTCTTGACTGTCCCGTGCTCGTGCGCTGAGCAACATAAACACGGAATTGCCTTTCAAACGTAGTGCACAACCAATAAACATCAGCGTTGCACTGACTTTTAAAAATAACATAGAAGTTGCCGTGCTTGAAAATGAACCAGTATATCACATATTTTTCCTTAACTCTTCTCTTCGGTTGGGCATCATCATGCACATAACATTTATTCCTTAAAAAATTAAGAATTCAATTTGTAAAAATACGAAACTTTCCTAGATCAGTATAAATTATAAGTTAGAGAGAAGCTTGACATAATATAAACCGGAATCAATCTTGGACCTTTCTGTGGCGTTAAAATGGACCTGCAAATGTTTTGTAGAGAAATATTCCATTAGACTTACGAAACGTGAACCCTCAATTCGAGAAACACATGGCGAGCTAGTCGTTATATTTCGAGGGAAACCGTTCCGCATTAAATTTTGCGCCAAGTTTAGTGGAACGGAGAGATTTTAGAGATGTCGGCCGGCTAGGAGCAGACCGCAGCACCAAGTCATAAAAGGAATCATTTAGGCGGCGCTCATCATTTGGGGCAAAATTTCCTCAAATCCCTTTACGTTGTGACGGCGGTGTCGAGAGGGTAATTTCTTCTTTTTAAATTACGGTCGGCTGTCGGCGGCTGGACACGTTACGTCTTTTTTGAGAGCTCATTTTTCTCGCAACATCATCAGGATGCAAAGCTCCTGAAATCTTATGGTGTAGAAGCTACTTTTCTCCATTGCAGCATCATCAGCGTAGGGTAAGACCTGTTTTCGCGGGGCTAAGTCCATAAGTTAGAAGCACACCAGAGCTCCGAGAAAGCCTGGTTTGCTGATCTCCGCAAATCCGTGTATGATGAATAGAAGGTGGCTGCCTACCTGTGGTGCTGGCCTGCCTAATGGATGTTGTGCAAGTGCTGCAAAGTCCATTAGGTCACACGCAAAATTCAGTGTTCATTTGCGTTCGATATTTCATGAACAAAAAGTTGTCTCATGGATTGAGCAGGGTGATATGATTTTTAACAGTTATGTTTCAACTCAAGCGCCTAAAAATTATTTAGTCTCACATTCAGAATTATAGCGTTAATATACGTGCAAATTGCACGTCGTTGGTAGTGTGTTTTCCTAAATAAAATGTTGTTTGATTATATTTAAGTTCAACTATTTCTACGTAAATTCTGGCACGCTAGTAAAATTAATTTCAATATTAAAGTGTAATACGTCTGAATAACTGCTTACAAACATCCGTGCACATTGTGGAACTACTAGAAAAAGGTGAAACTTCGTTTGGAATTATAGCAATTGGTTTTTGAGTAATAGTTCTTACTAGGTTTTAATTTTCACGTAACCAGGGAGTACTTCCCTTGGAAAAGGAAGCTTAAGCCGACATTCCTCACGTCCCTCACCACGCCAGTAGTTGTAACGCATTGAAAATCCAACAGTAAAATGTGCTGGAATTAATAAAGGTTTTTAACGTTTGATGAATTCTGGGATTATTACAGTACTGCAAAACGTTGTTTTGAAATGCATGGACTCAAACCGGCTAATATAGTGCATATAAATATGAAGAAAATTTAGTAAAATAGAACTAAGAAAATCTAAGAAAATAAAATGGCACGCTTTAATTTTGGGGTGTTAAACAAAAATTGGGTGTTAAATAATTCATTGATTTATCACATTTGTGAATACGTCGGCTAAACCTTTTGGATTTTCGGTCTAAATTCAAGCAAAATATAGTAAAATAAATGAAATAAGGCAATAGCATTAAATCTAATGAACATAACGGTTATGTGATGAATGTCACTGAAGTTCATTCCTCCAGGTTTTGAAAATTCTTGGCACTTTGCGTTTCACCGTGCGTGACGGGCAGAGACTGAATTCGCCCCTTCATGATTATTTTTGCTCGTTGGAAGCAAGTTGGGAACTTTGCTGTGCACGTAGATTAAACAGTCGACTGAGCTATTCTAAAGAGTCCAACAGAAATGTTCAGACGATGGGTAAAGCATCTCCATATCTGAGAGCCGGTTGATCATTACAAATTCCATGGTAAAGAAGGAAAAATTTCTCCGTGGCTGCGTTTCCACGGCAAACATTTGCTTAGTTAATCTTACAGATCTGAGCGGCGTATCAGATGCAGACTAAGTTGGATGATCCTGTTCGAGAGTGTGTAGGCAAAAGCATGCACTAATCATCTGATCTTTATCGCGCTTAGCAAGGAAACATTTATGTTTATCAGTCAAACTTAAATTGATCGATCAGCGGAGGATGAAACCGAACCAAATCTTACTGCACGAGGATCCGGAGTCTGCCAAATGAATTACGTATAGAAAATATACTCAGTCAAACTTAAGGAATGAATTATTGTAAAAGCGTTAGTAGGGCTTAGAGAAGAAAATTTTATGCTAATGTGAGTTAATGAATGCGGAGGCCAAATTATCTTTTGAGGTGGATTTTTCAGCCCGTCATTGCTGCAATATTGAATTTGCATGGCATACGAGTGATAGGATGGTTGAGCAGTATCAAACATCTTCTCCTGAGAAAATATCGTGGTGATATTTTTACGAACAAAATTACCCAGAAAACAAGTTTTTAGGTCAGGCTTGTATTTCCTGCAGTTGATGGAAAATTGAACTACTTGCAGTGTCAACCGATCAAAAATTTTACCAGCAAATTATTCATGAAAGCTAGGGTTGGTTTTGTTACTGACAGACGGAGCTCATGTTTATTCTCCATGATCTAAACATGAAATTCATATTTATATTTTAGATCAAATAAATAGAGGTTCAGTGATACTTGAGATTTTTTCTTACATTTTTAATAAGAATATTAGACGATCGTGGTATTCTCATTATAACACGAACATTTCGTAACTTTCGAGATACTCGTATACTTGATTTATTTGTTCAGAAGCTGATTACAAATTCAAAGCTTATTTAATCAGGGACAAAAATCAGCACATAAGTATGCGGCTTCATGCCAGTTCGTGACCCAATGCGCAACTCCAAGTGCAACGCTCGCACAGCTGCGGAACGCGAGCGCGCTGCGATGTTGCAAATGTAGAAGAAGTAATAAAAATATGTACGAGTCATGCACAAGCAGCCGCTCTGCCCCACCTGCCCCTCTGCCATTCATGCACAAACCTAACAAGGATCTGCTCTCGTGCCTCACGAAAAGGATGCCGCTACAAAAAAAGGTAACGTAAAAATTTCGCCCGAGAGTTAGTCTAAGTTAGTCGCTGCAGGTTTGTACGTTAACTGGCCGAACGCGCCACTTTCGAGAGCCTTCGTTGCCAAGACGCAGCAAAATTTCGCGGTTAAGGATCGTTGAAATGTTCTCGTTCTGACAGGAGAAATTAATTCTGCTCTCCGGCAAGTGCACTTATTATGCTTTCAAACAAGCGAATTTTTTTTCGAATGAGAATTTTGGAGAAAGTGTTTGCGTGTCTAACCCGAACGGGCTTTCCATTCCTTATCTGGGAAACCAAGACGTTTGGAATACATACTTGAAGTGATATTTCACTAGGTCCTCCTTGTCACCACACCTAGCCAAACATGGTCGTACGCTCTCTTGGTTGCGAAGGTTGGTTTGCTAAACCAGTTATCAGGCAGCGCTGAGCTTAGGGACTTGCTTGCCTTCGCGAGAGGCTCTCGAATAGGACCAATTCCCATGGCCAGGATGTCAAGACTCATTACAAGAGGTTGATGTATGAACTCCAGCCAACTTTGTGGCGTTGTGAGCATCGGGCTTTGGGCTTGCAGACTGGACCTGCTGGCCTAAGGTTAACAGGTCGCGGCTCATGACCATCTGCCATCTTATCAAGAGGATATTTTTAAGTTTTTTTTTTCTCGGGCACGAGTCGCATGCTTTACACCTATCGAAGCTAGACATCGGGTCAAAACATCACATGGATCTTTCAAACTTAGGAGATTTGAAGTCAGTAAATGTGAGATAATCGAATGGTAAGGGGGCAAAGACTGAGGAAATGCAAATTCAAGCTTTCTGAAAATCCGTTTTCAAAAATCCACGTTGTTGGGATACAAACACTTCATCAGATCCTCTCGCAAATTGTATCTCACACTCATTCTTTCTTCAACTTGGATCTTTGTCGAAGGTTTTGGCACTCCATTCTAGCAAGAAAAGGGGTTTCTGGCTGCATGCCACACGTTGTGCCTGAGGGGATGCTCTCGAATGAATTGATATTTTAAATGCTATCCTAGAGGCGATTGATTGTATTATTTCGAATAAATAACTTTATTTTGTTGGGTTGACGCAATGAAATTTAAATTACATCCATATTTTGTCCCACACTGATTGAGATGTTTATGCTTTCATGGCACATTTTAAACAACGATTTCAAGATTAATTATTTAGGGCATATTTTAAATTATTTATTGCTGTTCGATCAAATATTAGTGGCAATATTTCTCTAATATAACTACATACAAATCATCTTTCAAAAGTGACGCTAAGATTGGTCCCAAAATCCCCTTCCGTACAAGAGAAATCGAGGACACGAAAACTGAAAAGACGCGTTGGATGCAGAGGGCTTGGGTTATAATCAATTACCATAAGTCACGGCATAATTGTTTTCTCGTTTGAAATGTCATTTTTAATTCCAATAAACAAAACTTCACCCAGTCAGAATTTCCCGTTTTCGTTATTTTGACTGGAAAAGTGCAAGCCCGTGAAAGAGCAAAAAGCCCTCACCTCATCCAATAACGGTTATTTTCCAATGAGTTATGCAGAGAAAACTGAAAAAAATTGTGGGTTTTCCTTATCTTTTCACACAGATCTCATACCAACATTTTTGTAAATGACATTCTGGTTCAAGAAAATATCCATAAATTTGTGATAGATCATCTTACTCGCATTGAGAATATCTAAATTTTAGAGTCATTCATGATCAATCCTTACGGTACATATTCAGTAAATTGCTATTTCATATCATGGAAGCCTGTTTATGAATCCCTTGGGGTTCGTAAATGGCCCGTTTGTGCGAGACAGACCGGAAGTTACTTCGAAACATCATGAAATATTTGTCCATAATTAACAGCAAATAAATTGAATACTACTCTATGATGCAGAATATTTCTTTCAGGATAAGTGAAACTGAATATCAAAGGATATAAACTTGTTGCTATATCACTATAGCGACACAATAAATAATGTGAGTTCGAAAAGTACTTTTCACGAAAATTGTAACTCATCATCGGGAAGTCGCGGCGTAAACAAGTCCCATCGAGTTTTTATACAAAAATACTCATGAAATTATTTATGCATGTGCTTTTCACGCAAATATTTATTTGGTACTATTGAGTTTCAATGACCTGCTACTCATTCTCACGTTGTAAGTGTAATCCTGATAGAGAGCTGAGGCATTATTCCCGTAAATGTGGGCGGCGATCGATGCTATACTGCACAAGCGAGTCACGTGAGAGATGCTACACTTCCCCAAAAGCTAACGTGAGGTCAGTAATTTTCTTCCTATCACTTGATGTCCAGAGTTGTCTGTTCTGAACTAGTCATCAAGTTGAGTGGTCAGACGCTGGAGTGGAGCAATCGTGGACGATAATTTTTGTTTTCCAGCACAGGACGTGGTCTGAATTCTCCACTCCTAGGTCATCTGATCAACAGCGGGTCGTCGTTGGTGAAGGAAGTAGAGGACGCAACGGTCTAGGTCAAAGTCAGAATTTTTTATTGGGCCATCAAGATTCGGCTGTTTTGTGGATAACTTTATTAGCGAAAATTGGACCGAGTCCGACTCCAGAGAAGGGGAATATTTTTAACCTGGTTTGAGTAATAGGAGAAAGATATTATCAACATAATTTGTGAAAATCTTCCAATTCGACCAAAAATTCGTTAGATTTCGTGAACACATGTTCCATACTTTTACTAAATGAATTAAGTTATGTAATTTCATAAAAAGACTTCCTCCTATCCCATCTCTTCGACATATTTTTTCCGAAATTTGAATCTTATCTATATAACAAACTCAGTTTTATCGAGCTCAACACATCAGTTCGCTTCGCATTTCAGAGGCTCTGGCGCTACTTCCTCCAAGCTGCTTTCTGAAAACTTCAAAATGCTGGGAATCTACAGTCGTTAGCTACGGATTCCTAGTTTTGTCTGGCATCGTTTATTTGGAGAGCAAACTTTTCTCGCAAGAATTTCCGAAGCCCAAAAATACCGGACTGCATGAGTGAACGAGCCCCTTCTATAGACACAACTTCATGTAAACAGAAGAACTTGCAACAGATCGTTCACCAATAAAGTAACACTGCTTAGGTATGCCTTGGCCAATTGAAGTTCCATGTCTCACATTTTTTCTCGAGGTTTGAACAGTTTGAAGTCGTGACGTCTGAACGTTAAGATCCGTATCATACTGTTGCAGGCCCAATGATAGGCGTATTTTAGACTATCTGATTTCCATGCAATAGAATAGATGTTCATTTTGCCTAAAGGATCACCGTAATGATGGCAAAGGTGCATGGATGAGGTCTGACCTGCACACGATTGTCGTTTGGAAACCGGCCGGGGAATAGTTCTATTCTGTTTTGGAGCGCTAATGACTTTCGTTGGAACTAGTTGCCTAAATTTGGGAAAGCTAGCTTGAACTCGGAGAACATACAGTACCGCTGGAAGGTCCAGTATTTGTATTTTTATTCTTTCTTGCTAATTTTCATGAATTTGTACTCGCCATTCCCAGCCTTATGCGCTAAATGTACCTAATGCCTGACTTAATATTGTCTCGTGATTCTTATTATAAGAAGCATCACTGTTCGAAATTCAGTTCAAGATCCTTATTTTTTCTAAAAAGACCACTGAGAATGAAGAGAAAATTTATCGATTTAAAATTTTCATGTTAACAATGTAAGAGTTCGAACAGTCACACTTCGTTCAAATAAGAGATCAGATATGGAGCTGCAAGACACACTTTGCTGTACAATTTAATTCCTGATGCAAAACAAGCTGGCACGTGATTTAGTGAGCTCGCGTTTGCTGTTCGTGAAGTTCACCCCTTTCGTGTTCTTTACTGGAAAATACCATTAGTCATGGAAGGGGACTGGGTGCAAACACGTCATGTGATCATGTCAAGCATAACATGCTCACCACCGTGGCTCCTGTTAAATTGCGTGTCGTCAGGGCACACATACACGCACATCCATACACACACGTACACCCACATGCACACGCACGCGCACATGCACACGCACGCGCACAAGTCAGGCAGCGTCGCCGGACTACACAGTATGGTGGTGTTGGACCGCCAAACTGAGCTATTTGCTGTCTACACCAGCCCCAATTGAGGTTTGGTTCCACAATTGTGGCATCTGAATTGGCCGCTGAGTAATGACAAATTCATGCTGTTCAATTCACTGCAGTCCAAGATTTTAATAAATCTACCCTTTGCAAAAATTAGCGGTGGAACAGCAGTTTCAAAAACGAAGTTTGGTTAGAAAATGCTTACATTGCAGGAAAATGTTTGATAATCCAGTCAAATTGAATAATAAAATTTTTGTCCAATTTTGAATCGATATGGAAGAACTCATTGAAGTCGGGGTTTGACAGCACTACACACTGAACTTTCATTCATCCCCTGCTTCCTTTGCTAGGTTTTACAGTGCAGCGTATTTCCAACGTTAAACAGAACTGATCAAACATCGCTAAATGAAATGTCAATGCTAGCAATTTACGGTAATTTAACTCAAAACGTCTCGTAAACATGTCAAACAGCCTGAGATCATACGGCTAGGTAGCGTTAGATGGTTGTACTTGGAAATGAAATCAAAGCATACTTGTTTGGACTGCAGTTGAGGGTGTTCACCTCTTTCAAGCAGATGACAGAATGGGAACGAGTTGCCTCAAAACGTGATGCAACGCAAGCTTAAACTTGATACAACCGTCAAAAACTTCACGATGTGTTTCTTGAAGAGACTTGCTACATAGAACGATGTTATGAATGAAAAAAAAACCGTAACGCCATTCTTTGGAGAAATACTCGGATACTCTTTCAATTTACAGCCACAAGCCGCACTGGTACAATAGGGAAGTACACCTGCGTTGATGAAATTTGTAGCATATATTCAGCATTGTTTTTCATAGGACGAGCAGTGTTAGGATGCAAGAATAGCCAGAAGCAATATTTCAACGAGTTTTTGATTAATATTTTTTTTTTAATTTGCCGAAATGATCATATTATTTTGAAAGAGGGCTCAGAAATTGTAATTTCAAGTAAATGCTTTTGGATTAGAGTTCACTTCTTATGAACATTGGAATATTTTTTGTATTTAATTAATAACACCTAGCAAAATAAGGAGAAAAACCCGGGGTCTCGTGAAATTTACTACAATTATTGTAAAATTTTGACGACAAACACAATATATTAATTTCATCACGAAGTTTCAATTAAATTTTGAAGAATAACATGGTGTCTAAGGGATTCCTCGATTCCGACACATTGACTTCACAAAAATATCTTTAAAATAACTAACTGGTAAATTAATTTCAGTAGTATGGTGGTGTAAATTGTATCGCTTCAGTAACTTAGACTATGTTGCACCGAAAATGAAGAGACCATTTAGTATGAATTTAAGAAAATGGAGAATCTATGCACAAGGTGTATCTTACACCGAATCCCCTACGCATAGAAACAATAAGTTAAGAATGAAGATGAAGAAAAGAGAAGGAAAAGGTAGATGGTGTGAAAATTGAAGGAAGTCTGGTGGGCATGGAAGACAAAAGTCCCCGGAGGCCTAGCTATAGCTGAGGTAACCTAACAGTGCCCCCCCGGGGTCGCCCGTCCCCATAGCTCACGGTAGACAAACCTAACTAGCCTAACCCGATTTCCTATCTTGTGCCCCATAAGGAGTGGTAAATTTTTATCAACACGCATAATGGACAAGCGTAATAATTTCAGGTTATTATTAGGAATTCGCCGTTTTTTCAATAGTTCTCCACAGAAAATTAAACAACTATTCTTACAGTCAACCCTTAACGGTAGCGCTCCACGTCTTGAACTTTCCGCCGCAAGTTTCGCTGATAATTGTAAAGCAGTGCTGCACATTTGCAAGCTCGTAAAATCATCATGCTATCAATTTTCTTCAGCTGTCCGTAGGTTCCATGGTTGTCCCAGGCACGAAGCAGCAGCCGTAAATTTAACTCCAAAAATTTGTCTAGCGCGGTTACTCGGATTGGTAAATTGGAAAATTGAAGTTAGGGACATTTATAAAGTTTCCAGAAGTTTCAATCAAAGGAAATAAATAACTATTATTTTGTGCAATTTACACTGAACGTATAGTACGATGAGGAATTTGTCAATTTTCGAGTTAATAATGATCACAAATGTTCTCTCGAATGTTCGAATGGAAAGGCAGATTCCCGGACAAAAGGGCTATCAAATAGTTTATTTAAAAATCTAGAATTTTGAAATTTACTCAATTTCATGAATTAATATAATTTTCATAACTACGCCGACCAGCAGAGAACTGTTCTGTCAGTCACACGGTGCTAAAACTCTTCAAACAGATATTCTTGAAATATTTTCATTCTCCCCAAAACGGCGGGTCACCCTCGTGGTATATTTCATTTTTCCCGATTTATAAATTCCCTTCTTTTTCATGAGCAAGCGCACGAGACGTGAGAGAAATATTAGGAGCTCATCTCAAGTCAAGTTAATCTACCTAAATCTGATCTTTTCCCATCCCAATCTTTCGTCAGATCCCCATTGTATTCATGCTCGATAAATTAGTACTATCATAACTTCTTCCTTCGATCACAATCTCTCTTTCGGTTACGCGATACCACGAGTGCGGCAGAGCGGTTAGCGTTATTTTCCGTCAAATTTGCTGTTAATCAAGCTGGGAAGCTCTCAATCATTTGTGAAACTAATGGCGTGATCCGTCTCTTTTAAATGAAACATTATCCTTGTTCTCGAGACGATGTATCCTTTAGTATAGGGTAAAATATGGATAAGCCACGAGATGATGCCTTCCAATTAAAGCTCCGAGATCACTTAATTTTGAAGATCAATATCGATCTTCATCGCTTTATCTAATCGCTGGTCGGTTCGCAACCCCACGTCCCATAACCGCCATCAATGTAATTGTAAATTTTATGGCTATAGCTATCCTTTAACGGGCTTTGTGTTTAAAGAATTATTTTTTCACAGCGTGCTAATATCCAACCAGTAAATTTAATCAAGTTGGACAATCTGGACCGAATTAAAAATCAGTGAGAAGGACTAAACGCAAGCCTAAATTGCTGGCTGCAGCGCTTAACGGCTTGCCGATGAGCAGATAATTATGCAGTAAATAGCTAAGATGAGAATAGAAAAGCACCCAAGATCGCAGGGACAATCCTCCCCGACTGAACACGAACAAAATGCATTCATGAAGTCTGCCGGCCCCATATAGGACCTGTGATAAGGGATCTCTCAACGAAGCCTGTTCGAGCGATCACTCTTCCTAATAATTCAACTGAACCTTTCTCTTGGCCTGTACGTTCCTTGAGGAACGTGTGGAGACGGGAAACGAGATCCGGCGTACTGGCGAGCTGGAACAGCCTACGTCGCCGAATAATGTTAACTCTGGGAACAAACGACTCAAGCTGTGTCACCGGATACCTTACTGAAAAAATAAGATAGACACACCCTCGAGAATGCGGAGTCCGTTCGAAAAATCAGAACGTCTTTGCGAATGGGGATTCAGTTTGAAAGTCAAATGCACGTACATTTTCCTGAACAAATTTCTGTTGATTGCGTGTGCCGTTGAAACATTTACACGGACTTCTGTGTTTCCTTTTGGTTTCTAATGTGCACTCCGAGTACAATTTGATAGCGCATTGCAGAGCTCATACACCACGGGCTCGTTCGTCAGATACTTGTTTCTTTGATAAAACGTTCATGCCTATTTGAGCGTGACCTACCTGAATAAATATCAATATGCTTATGAATTATTCGCTTAATATAACCCCGATATTGGGTTATCTAAGCACATCTACATGTTACCAAATAATTCATATGCTAGCGATTTGCATTTGCTAGAAACGAGTCGCAGAGACAGAACGCCTCTCCAAAAGAACCTCTCCTGGCTTGATACAGATCTAGAATTTCATCTGCTTCGAGACTTGTAACGAGATTTTCATTGGGCAATTAAAGAAAAATTATTTGTGCTGGTACCTGCAGTTAAATAAGGCCTAAGCGCATACATTGAAACCGGATTCGTTTCGTAAAAATTCTGAAGTTCCGCTTCGCAGTTCAGAGCTGTTTTATGTAAGAAATAAAATTAAGTTAGAACATTTAAGTTTTTGTATTAACATAATCGCTTTATGAACTGTGCTTCTCAAATAATGGTGGGTATTTTCAATTCACAATAAAATCAAAGCAATATTGTACACTGTTATCCATGCCCCACATTTACAGGAAGTCTGAGGCTCAGCCTTTCCAGTCCTTTAGTGGTGTTCCAGGGTTCACAGTGACTAGCTTAGTATTCTTTACTATAGGGAACCCTGGAATTGTTCCTGAGAATATTTTTGTTATTTTTATTTTAAAAAGTTGGAACGCTCCCTTAATATTATTACATGTATAGTAGAGGAGATATTAAACTTCCAGAGCTTTGTAATACTTTTTGCAGTCTGCCAATTCGTGAGAGTAGTCTTACTGAGAAAATATCCTGTATTCTTTTCTGATATTCTTTGTCATACGTTTTCTTAACTAGGCTTAATTAAACTGGCTCATTTTAACATTGAATAATGCGGTTTTACCCTATTGTCTAATTGCATACGCTGTTGGAGAATATTATGAAAATTTCAACTATTATGATCAACCCGCATAACTGCTGCTCTCAATCGATAATGCCAGTTCATTGTCATGTCACAAAGAAAAACTCACAAAAACAGAATTAGAGGAAGTCAATTTTAGGTATGAATTGTCCGTGAAGTGTAACTCCCGCTGATTTTCGTGGAACCCATGCAATTAACACGTCGAAACTCACTTAATTTCAGTTTCCCATCTCGTACACCGCTGGTCGATCGCTCCTCCCGCCTCCCAACCACGGCTCCAATTTTCTGGCTATTCGTTCCACAGGGTGAGGCCGAGCGCTGAGAAATTACTTGTAGGTTTTAGAAATTTGTTCATGGCAGCTTCAAACAGCCAAGATGGATGGGAAAGGTTCCTCGATATTCCTGCTCCCTGATTGAGACCGGCCTCCAGTTTACTTTTGAAGAATGGTCCTAGGAGCGGCCATGGACGACTGACGGGTGATTTCACAGCGCCGCGCTTCTGATCAATCCAACCAAACGTCCAGAAAATCGAGACGGCCAATAAATGCATGAACTTCTGGTTACTTGAGTCTCCGGTGATCGAGAAGTGGCAAAAATAGCAGCGATGTGTGACCCATAAAATACACACAGAACAGCGTTTCTCAAAAATACAAATTAATGGTACGTAAGTTTACTGTTTGAGTGGCATCACTTCGGAAAAAGTGTATCCCAGCGTACAAAATAATTCACAACCCCCGAAGTACCGCGAAAATATGACGCTAATTCTAAGCAAAGCTTACTTCTGCAAAACTTAAAGCCACACCTTTTAATTGCGAAATATCGAACCTACTTTCAGTTACTTTAACGACCACAGAAAAGCCAATAAATGAAAGAAATAAAAATTTCAGAAAAAATAAATGTTCCCATAAGTCAAATTGCACACATTTTGTTTAATTTCCAAAGTTTTATTAAAAACAACGATCGAAAACGTAATTTAACATACGTTGGAATTGGATTCGATTGCCGTTTTGTGTCCAATTAAACTATAAAACAGGGCAAATGCTTCGCAATTTTCAACCCCTGAATCACCCCATTCGAAGAAAACGAGTGTGCGTACGCCCGCTAGCGTAGTAACCCACGATGTTTCTTAAGGTACTCCTATTATGCTCGTGCGATTTACCTTCGAAAGCCACGGCCACACAAAATTAGGCTTTTGACCTCGCAAAGGCATGCAGTAACCAACAGCTCGAGCTGAAAGACTGAGCTGATTAGCAAAATTTGCTAAACGTCAGGGCACCAATGGGATTTCAAAACCGTAAATCTTCTCAAGATTCCCCATCTGTTAGACAGCTATTGATGGGGTCTTCAAATTTTATTGAGAAGATAACACGTTTTCTCAGATCCAAGTGATTCTTTATGGCTTTAAAATCATCTCGGAAATTGACCAAAGTGCAAATTTACATATTGAGGGAAGATATAGGAGACAATAGATATTCTTACACTTAAAATTTTCGTTGGTAAAGTGTTGAAAAGGCCACCCTACTTTAAAGTACCTCGCCAAACCTGCACTTACGGTACGCTCAGCCTCCAGCAACCAACACTTACTGTGTACTTGAAATAATCGTAACTTTCGAGTGCAACGCCTCTGCTGAACAATTTCGCAGCCGCTATAATTTATTAATACCTGCAATGTACGGTATCCTCCTTTCCCAAACCTCGACCATTTTAGCGTTGGTTATTGGGCAGAAGAGCGCTGCCGAGTTTGCTGAATTTTCCCCCAAAAATCACTAAAAGGCCCCGCCGTCTCAATAATGAGGGTGCTCTGGCCTGGTGTTGAAGCGTCGTGTTCAACCCATTATTTAGGGTGACAAAAATATATTTTTTGATTGAGGAGTTGAATACTAAGTTACAATTAATGGTTAAAATTTTATGAGTTCAGATTGTTTCGTACTATAGTGTCTGTCCCGAAAAATGCATTTAATGTAGAAAACTAAAATTTAATGTAGAGAATTGAAAACTGAAAGGAGGTGGTATGAAAATGTTCCCAAGGGAACTCCGGATCTTGCATTTTTTCTTCAAGTTAAAATCTGTTAGAATTATTCTTTTCTCAGTGAAATTGTAATTTTCCAACCAGCGCTCATGGGGTGAAATTGCAGGTGAGGTCCCAAACCATGCAAATATGAAATTCTAGTCAGACTTAATTTGCGATCGTGTTTTTTCTTGCCTCCATATAATTAGGTCTTCCAAATCAAGTTGATTTGTAGCAAATATGAGATCATGCAAAGTCGCCGTAATGCTCAGACACATTAGTTGGCTTCAGAAAATTGTAGAAATGAATGTCACCGTTCATCCTTGCAATCATGCTGCATTAAGGAATGAAACATTGCAAATTTCTCTTTCATTTTCATTATTCAAGACCAATTCTTCCTCTTGTTTAATCATTCCTAATTTCCATAATTACCAATCTCATGAGAGTAAAATTCTCACCATAGCCACAGAATATCTCATCCCTGATGAAAATTGCAGAAAGTTTGTGCAACTCTCACAAGATTCCAGTGTTTTTATGCTCATATATAATGCAGATCAGCGATCGATTTTTTCCGCCCTCTGCGACGTAGGAATGAGATGCTTAGCTTTCAGCAAAACATTTTTTTCGATGAGCATAACTGATGCCCAGCACGAACTCCCGTAATAAACGTACTTTCAATCGCTTATTCAGCAGAGAAATGTTTTAAACGAACTTTTGCCTTCACTGGCGCTCTCCGATACTGTTCAAAAATGGTTGCAGCTGCGGCGTACATCTCTCCAGGCACATATGCATCGCTTGCTTCGAACTTTTTTTTAGCTATCTCTTTCCTAATTTTACGCGTATATTGCGACGAGAACTTCAATTCGGTATCACTCCATTACATTTCATCCTAATATTTCCCTCTTTTCAGTTCACACTCGATATTCGACTGCTGTAAAACGGTGCAATATTGAAAACATGCGCTGTGGACATTCTTACAAAAACCTATCCTCGGAAAGTTTCTAAAAATACATTTTTATGCTATTTTCTCCTCACTTAAGGTTGCGTTTGATTTCGTGTAATTTTACGGTAACACAACCGATAAATTCGTCTTGTTTTTGTTTAATTGAAAGAATAGTTTTATCAGACTGAATTTATGAAGGAAACACCACCACGTAGCTTTTTGAAAAGTTGAATTGCATAGTTTTTGAATAGTTGAATTGAATAGTTTTTGAATAGTTGAATTAAAAGAATAGTTTTATCAGACTGAATTTATGAAGGAAATACCACCACGTAGTTTTTTTCAATGAACAGTACTTTACCAGTTGGGAGACAGGCGTTACCCGTTGGTCTCGTTTGACTTCATATTAGAAGTGGCTTAAAATCCATTTGTACTAAAGAAAGAAGCCATACATGCATGATATGCTGTGTAGATTGCAAACCTGCAATCTCGAGTCATTTTACTAGTATTTCAAAACTCAGCAGCGCGCTCGAATAAAAAATACTTCCACAGCGAGGCAGTAAAATGCTTCATCTCCAGCTCTATTCATCATAAAGTTGAGAATTCTTTTAAACCGTCCCGGCTCGCATGCGATATTCTGGAGGATACTTTTGTCCGATAAGCTCAGGAGTAAGTGCTGAAGAGTAATTTGATATGCATCTGAGGAGATTTAGGGCGTTTAATAATGAGTGAAAGGAGCTGCATATCGCGGGGCGGTCTGTGATGTAATGCCTGGGAGGTGAGAGAATTGAGATAAGTCTGCACGCATGCTCCGCTGTGCTTTATTATATGGCTCCTCAAGAACTTATTGCGGAATGACTTATTCAGAAATAATGCACAGCCCTGGAAATGGGATGCTGGAAGTTGTTCATCGCTCGTCACGGTCTACTTGTGGTCTTGTATTTCGATGAAGTTCAAATACAATACATTGACTACAAAAAGATGATTTTTTTCGCGCATGGTTGAATTTACCCTAAGGTTCGTGCCCCTTGAGAATACTCGCCTAATATTGCCATGCATACACGTCATCAAGGCGTAAAATTCATATGTTATACGTATTCTTAAATATATCTTACTTTTACCGTGGCGAGATGCTTGTTGTGTAAGACGTAGACGTTGGTAATATTCTTAAAAACGAGTGATGGCGTTACGACCGCTCAATGCTGAACGCAGTTTCGAGCCGTTTTGCTTTCATAGAGCTGGGTTTGAACTCCAGCGGGCGCCAGTCCCCGCTCCAGCACAATATCTAAAGAGGCTACAAAACCTGGTGAAAATTTGCATTCTCAGAGGGAGGCCGATGCTATTAGGTCGGTGCTTGCAGGATCAATTAATAAAAAACAAACGATGCCTAGGTTATTAAAGTTAGCTGGGTCCCCTCAGTCTCTTACCGCCGTCAGCCGTCAGTGATGTTCGGGCTCCTAAGGGTGATTTACGCCCTTGAAGTCTGGGCTGAGATGAGCACTTAAATTATGCATCCAACATTACAAGTATTGCTGAATTTAACGAGCTGTTCGCAACTAATTAGGGGAACCTGCTAGAATAAGTTTCCATGACGAAACACAAGTTATGCAAATTCTGTGACCGTTTCTACAACTTCTTAATTATTTGTTTCTGGGGATCACAACGGCGCTGCCAACCCAGAGCTTGGCAGATCTATTTTCATGTGAGTTATTAACCATGTAAACACGAGAAGAATTTACCTCGGCTCTTCAGATGTAGTTAGGGGTTAATATCCTGTCTCTTTTCCGTATCAATTTGCGGGTTTTCTCGACTGTTAATATCAGTCGAAAGATTCATCGGTAATCTAGAGCTCTGGTTCTTTGGTTAATGGCGCCCGGCAGAGGCGGCGTGGCGTAAAAAGACTTTAAAAGCTCCTTTAAAATATCTTGCTCTCCTTCACTTATTGGCAAGCCATCAGAACGCTGTGCATTTTTAAGCGGTCTCGTGCAGGGTACAAAATATTTGGCGTTCATGGCATTCCTCCCTCGAACGAGTGCGGTCGTTCTGCGAAAAGGATACTTTTGGAAGCTGCAGGTCGTTGTGTTATGTTATCCTTATACTGGTGCCAGGGGCTTAACACTGTATGATACGCATGCTTATACGTTCGCTATCGGTATTTTACAAGAATATGTCTGTTTCAGTTTGACTGAGGCGAGATGATTCTTGTACAACGCTCACAAGGGGTTTACATTCTTTTGAGTACTGGCCCACCACAAGAGCGAGAAGCGAAGAGTTATGTTACAAATATGCGATGTCGAGATGCTAGCTATGCAGTACTTAATTGTACGGTGGTGGGATGATTTTGAATTTATATACTCTCACGAAGGTGCTCGTAATTGTATTTAACTGTGCTTTTAGGATGCTACCACCTATCTCATCTACGTCATATTCACTGATTTTACAGCATCGATTCTTCTTTACTGGCCATTTTAATTTTGATTTATATGTAATTCCAAATATATGCATCTTATGTATTTACTGCTCTGACCGTCATATTAATTCATAAAGAGGAAATGAAATAATTTGCAATTATTTGCAACCAACTAGAGACACAATTATGCAATCTATCGGCATAAATAAATTGTGAACTTTCCGATACTATATTATGTCAACATCATATAACCTTTTTTTCCATCCTCAACATTCTATTACCTTTTTTCATTGCCTCAGCATTCTAAAACCTATCTTCATTAGCTGAATATTGTGTAACCTTTTTTGATTAGATCAACTTATTATAACCATCCTTCATCAGCTTAACGTTACATAACGTTTCTTCATCAGCTTAGCATTATACAACGTTTCTTCATTAGCTCAACATCATATAACCTTTCTGCATCAGCTCAACATTATACAGCATTTCTTCAAGAGCTGCTGGAGAGCCAAGGAAAGCGAACTTCATGTGCGTTCTAAGATCTGAAAGCCTAAGCTTTTAAACTTCGTTTCGTTTTAAGCCTCGATTAATCTTTTAATCCTCACGCAAATTTGCGCTCTCATCACGCACCGTAAATGTGCACGGAAGCCGGGAAAGATTTGAGAAGACATGGATATACACGTGACATTTGACTCATTAGGAAATATACTCGCATATTTGACTCATTAGGAGATATACTCGTACTTTTGTCAAGACTGGAAATATACTCGTACATTTGGCAATACGAGAAATATATGCGTACATAAGGCAAGACATGCGATAAATTTGTACATTTGGTAAGACATGAAATATTCTCGTACGTTTGGCTAAACATGAAATATACATTACTCGTAGATTTGGCAAAACATGTACATTTGGCAGGACATAAAACACACCTGTACATTTGACAGGGCATACAACATACCTGTATATTTGGGGCGACATACAGTATACCTGTACATTTGGGAAGACATACAGTATACTTGTATCCTGGGGCAGACATACAGTATACTTGTATCCTGGGGAAGACATCAATTTACCCGCACATTTGGGAAAGCGTGAACTGGACGTTTGGGAGACATGTAATATACTCCAACGCTTGGGAACATTTGGGAAGACCTGCAATTTACTCGGACGTTTGGGAAGACTTGCAATATTTTTGATTCAGGTTAAAAAAATATTGTTCATTATGTTTCCCCTTTGAATTACTAAAAATCTCGTTTTTATGGAAATAACTTTCTTGGTATTCCAATTCTATGGCACTTCGCTCATTTCTAAAGAAATAAATTTATGAATATAATTCGTAACAGTCCCTTTCCTGTGCAATTCAAGCTACAAATCCCTGGCCCTTTTCGATTTCCCGAACGGATAATTTAAACATATTTTTAATGACAGATTACGATCTTCATCAGTTTGGTTGTCTGACAATTTAGGCAAGCAGCTGAATTCATTCATTTAGAAATGTTAGCTTTCATTTACCTCTTTTGTATGGAAAATTCCGCCCCAAGGCTGCTGCTGCTGACCAAAACAACCAGTAGCTCGTACCGCAGCACACTAGGAAGAGCTGTAAAAACTTATCAGCTCAAAAAATGTCATTTATTTTCAAAGGTTAATAATATTTCTATTGGCTTAATTGTCAGTAAACGATCAGCATTGAACATTCATCTAGAACTAAAGCTCTTAAGTTCATCTAAAAAGATGTCGGTAGTGCCACTCAAGGAACGCTTGGAATTTTACGTAATTGAATTTAATTTATAAAGTGATTTGTAGTAAATTGAAGAAAAAATTAAAAATTTTCTTTATCAGCAGTTAGAAGTTCTTTTAAGGACAGATTAGAAGTCTACGCAAGTAACGACAGGAAGCTCACCCTTAAAGCGACCAAAAACACGACGAAGTACCAACCAAAAGTCCACACGAGTACCAATCAAAAGTCCACACGAGTACCAATCAAAAGTCCACACGAGTACCAATCAAAAGTCCACACGAGTACCAATCAAAAGTCCACACGAGTACCAATCAAAAGTCCACACGAGTACCAATCAAAAGTCCACACGAGTACCAATCAAAAGTCCACACGAGTACCAATCAAAAGTCCACACGAGTACCAATCAAAAGTCCACACGAGTACCAATCAAAAGTCCACACGAGTACCAATCAAAAGTCCACACGAGTACCAATCAAAAGTCCACACGAGTACCAATCAAAAGTCCACACGAGTACCAATCAAAATTCCACCCAAGTAGCTATTAGAAGTCCACCCAAGTAGCGATCAGTAGTCCACCCAAGTAGCGATCAGAAGTCCACCCAAGTAGCGATCAGAAGTCCACCCAAGTAGCGATCAGAAGTCCACCCAAGTAGCGATCAGAAGTCCACCCCAGGGCAGAGCACACTCTAGCGTGATGATTGCCACGTCTTCGCTGGTCATCTTTAACCCCGCAGCGCTTGTCTTAAAGCTTTTCTAATCCAATTATCCCCGTTGGATTGATTCCATCAATCCAGCGGGCATGTGAAATTGAATCTGCAAGTGCGTGCGGCGGTTGAATACGCGTCCTGTTGGGACGTCCATTTATCTGTTTAAAGCAATGAATTGATTATTTATTCATCGCTTCCACTGAGGAAAAGGATGAGGGATGTGCGTGCATGACCCTTCAGGTTTCAATTTATCGAAGACTTAGGGCATGTCGATGTAGAAAATTAACATGTTTATCCATTTTCGTATTTTAGCTGCGTGAGTGAAAAAAGTGAGACATTACAATTATCCTCGTCGGCTTATCCCATTGGGCTCTTTCTGGTATTCAGTTAGCATTAAATATCCTGATAAAGTTAGTGAGTGAATTTTGCCTTTATGTTTCTGTAAGCGCGAAGTTGGTAACTCATCAGCTAGATTTTCTAAATGTTTTCTCAAGGTATTTAAAATGGAGTTTAGCTTACTACTAATGACCTGTAATTACTTCCATATATATTCTTTTATTTTCAATTTTTTGCCTATTTCGACTATGGACACTTTAACGACTTCCGTAACTTTCCCTAGTTTTCCTAGAACATTGTTTTTTCTCTGCCTAACGAACAATCTATGTACAGTTTTCCCTTATGATACGTAATTTTGTCGCAAGACTTGCCTTTAATATCTTCTATCATGAAACATTAATCTCAATGCATTTTGCAGGAGTTTCTACTAATTCTGATACCGGGTTAATGAGTTTTCGTTCGAGATTTTGAGACTAACGTGAGATCTATAGTTGTTATCGTTTCCGTAGTCAGCGATAAAATTTTCAAGTATGCTTTGTTTCCAAGAAGCTTATGAGAGATATGGCAACTATAACGGTTTTTACAAAACCATCCACGATTAGGTGCATCTTAACATCTGATGTAGGTAATTTACAGCATAAATTGCTAATAGATATCTTTCGCAATATTGAAGTTTGAAACTCACGACTGTTAAGATCGCTCCAATTCTAGTATCACTTCCAAATTATTCCACTGTGCATATTTTCCTTCATACAGTCAATGCCTCATAATAATAATTCTCTTCAACCTAATATTTTTAACAATAATCGGTGAATTTCATTTTCCTGACGTCACTCTCTGCAGTACCATTTCGTTAAATCATCGTATCTGATCGTGCTTACCCTGATCAGTTATACGATAGTCGTGCGATAGTTATACGATCAGTTATGCGAATCATCGTATATCATCGTGCTTACCTCGATCAGTTATACGACACTCTTCTCCTCGATACCGCATGCTTCCTTCCACGCACACCATTTGATATAAGACCTGAAATGGTGAGGTTGGTGGCGCAATATATTTTGGAAGAGCTCGACCACGCTCGCCATTATTGTCCCTCTTAATATCTGTGACTCGATAAAGGGAGCAGCAGATGTGGTGGCCCACTGCCGGGTCCACTTCTGGATCTCGCATCTCTCGGACCAATAATAATAATTATTGAGGTGCCATCGTTCATGATGCTGCTATCGAGGCAAACGCAGACAAACTTGGTTTCCCTTATTGAATAATCACGATAGTGTCTGTCACAAGGCATCTGGAGTATAATATTTTCGAAAGTGTAATGTGGACCCACTATATCCTATTATTTATGATATTAAGGTTAGCACTTACTCTACGCTATCCATGATGCTGTCTAGGAAAATTTTTCTGCGATTGCTCTGTAATATTAGCGATACCAAGGCTAAGTATTGTTTCTCAGTCGCTGATGTCGATGATGTTTAAGAAGGGGACAAAATATCATTGAACCCTATGAAATGACAGTACAAATATATATAGCCTTTTTGTGTAAAATAGTTTAAATTAGTAAAATTTGGTGTGAAATCTGAACCTTGTATTGAAGAATAGTGACTATATAATTTGACAAGCAGACAAAATATTCGGCTAAAGTTCATCTCTCGACTCGGTTGGCGGACTCTGTGTGAGGGAGTCTAGGACAGGAAGCGCCGTGGTCAAGTATCGCCTCAGCCATGCGGGCCCTGCAATCTGATTCGAACTTCCAGAGAGAAAATCTTATGAAGCATCGTGGCTAATCCTCCATTATTATTTTATGCGCTATTGTTTAGGATGCGATCTTCGCTCTTGACTTACTGCTTTCATATCCTCCATGGTCAGTTTCTTGAAATTTGAGCTCTGGAGAAAGCACCTGCGGTCTGAGTCTTGGCTTCGCATGGGTCTATTGTTTTCTAGGGCGTCAGGTGACGCGAGCCACGCGGAACCTGCTCTCAATGGACCTCGATGAGACAAAATATCAAGTTTTCAGCCTAGGCCTCCTGCTAGTTAAGAGAATTTATATTTTTTTACGTATCGGCAAGCACGGTGGTGGCTTGTTACGATCATCTTAGTGGTGTCGCAGCATGAAAATTTCCTGGTTCGATAAAATCTTTCATCGAGTCACAGCTCCTCAACAAACCATAGCACCTATGAGCATGCCATCAGCGAGGGTATTTTTCAGCACTAATAACCTTCCGAATAATATTTTGATTCTGATGAACTGAATAATAATCTCCAATATTCCATTTTGTTAAGTATGAAAGCTTCCTAAATTATTTGAAAAGAGCTCAGATCTTGGAATCTGATTTCGTATTGAAAAACTAAACTGAGTGAACCTGAAATACATATACTTTCCGAAACTACTACTCATTCAGGAGTATTTGTGTAGTTGCATCTCGGGCATCGATTAATTTAAGGCAATAGGAACGAATGACACGCACGTTGGCACGTATAAAAAGGGCCGCACTTGTGAAGTTCTGCTTCAGTGCGGATAAAAATCCAAGCTCTCTAAGCTCACTAAGTTTCAACGTGTCAGCTTTTAATGGAAAACATAGAAAACAAATTGTCTAAGTGTTTCGCCTTGAGCTAACATATCACGAAAACACGACATTTGTACACGAACTATAAAGATTATTTGTATTTTAGTTCATGGCACGCGGGGAAGTGGCTCAGATTCATAATTTCTGAGTCATTGGGGCAGCACGAGATCGAATGGATAGAAACAAGTACCCTATAGATTACTACAAGTTAGTATTGCATTTCTATAGCTCCCTTATAGCCCAGCTGAGGGGTACGAGCCGTTGTGGTGGGCCACCAGATGTTCTTATTGCTCTGGCTGGGATCTGCGGCAGGAAAAGACAGAAATGAAGTAGGATGGGTAACGGATCTTGAAAAGTCGATGTGGGTGGACACACCTCTCGATCTGAGGGAGCTGGAGAACAAATGGTAGGCTTTACCTAGCGGCAAGAGAAGTCGCTGAGCGAATTTCGCTAAGAGTTTTGTATTCCATTATACGAGAATAATGCACGATAACTTAAATTGCAGGTAGTAATGGTAATAATGGTTATGACAATACTAACAATACGGTTCACGCAGCTAAACCAAATACACTTGGGTTTCTCTACCCAAAGGTGTGATATGTATATACATGGAACTTAATTTCTCCCCATGTCATATCTAATAAGGAAATTTTTTAAAATGATAAAATATCTAGGCATTTTCCCCAATGTGGAGCTACTGTGCCCAGAAATAAATGGGAAACAACAAATCGAGAAACAAAATGTCAACGAGATTGTTTTGCGCAACGAGTGTATATATCGTAGACAAAATTGTTCGTGTAAGATGAGCAAAGATAGAGTAGAACTTGAGGCGAAGTTATGGGTACAACATACCCCAGTGTGGCCTCGGCGTGACGGCCAAAACATCTCCAAGTACATCCAAGTACATTAAAGTACATCCAAGTACATCCAAGTACATCTAAGTACATTCAAGTACATCCAAGTACATGAGAAAGTTCAGTGCTGTCATTTGCAATACATAATTCATACGCATGCTTCAACTATTTAAAAGCTTTCACTTTCAAAAATTTAGGCGCGAAATCAAAGCAGGAATAAAAATCAACTATTATGGCTTGGCAATTTGAAATGTGAACGAAAAGTGTCTTTTGGTGCAGTTTTGTTACGCATTTTCTAGGGGTTTTGTAGTTTCAATTACATTATTTCTTATTTTTTAAATATAAGTTATTGCAGACAACATAAATTTAAACTGGTGCCTCAACACAGAGGAAAGTGTTCCAAAGAAAGACTAGTTTGTTCCCTGATCGTGCATATCGAACAAAGTTCTTTAATTTCAGCTTCAGCATTATGTTTTGACAATTTCAGTTTAATTATTCAGTTTTAGCTACTTCAGTTTCAGCAATATCTGGGAGAGAGATAGAGTTATTTACGAATGACCTGAATCAATTCTTTAGTCACAAATCCTACTGAATTGAAACTTTTAAAATTGCCATTTCTACTCCCCGTGCTATACGGCTCAAATTTTGTCCTGAATGGCTTTCCGAGACTAATTTCCATACATTTCACACACGGATGTACTTTGGTCTACACCCGCTTGCACTCTTTCCAATTACCCCCATATTTGTGCTTGTACAAGAGTCATGACGATGCACGATCAAGGTCGCATTTTGAGAAAACATCTCATCCCTCCTAGGCTTAACCAACCGACCGTCTCCTGAAGATACAAATGGCACTTTGCTCCGTCTCTCTCTCACCGCCAAGCATCGTTAGCGTCCGAGACTTATTAGCCTCACGAAAATATGATGAAAGTAATAGGCCCAATGGGCAGATGGTGTTCTGGGGTTTCCATGAATCGTAAATATTCCCTGAGTCTTAAATCGATGAGGCGCAGCCGCACCATTAGGAGGTTTGGCGGGGCGTTCTTGTTACGCAGTTACTTGACTGTACTCACGTAACGCTGGTTTTCAAGTGTTGTGCAAAACTCAAGAGGATCAAAAACAAGCATTTTCTGCAAGTTTTATGGCTCATATAAAGCTTGAGGATTTCTATGAGCCATAAAACTGGCTGAAAATGCTTGTTTTTGATTCCTTGAGAGAATACGAAGGCAGATATTTATTGTATTTTGTAATTGTATTTTTACGAACGAAGTTAGCTATGAAAAGCACTCTGCAATTTGTATATCGTAGAGACATGCATACATGAATGTTGTAGATTGAATTGAGTGAAACTAGTGTATCATGCAGCTCGTATTTTTCTACTAACTTACAATAATTTTAAGATTATAGTTATGCAAATCCCAATTAAAAGTTCCATCGAGGCTGTAATTTTTTAATTTTAAGGCTGTAATTTTACTAATTGAAAAACTGAATGTTGAAAAACAATTTTTCTTTCCTTCTTTTTCTTTTGACTCCCAAATGTGAATTAAATCAATGGCGTTTTGATGAGAGAAATATCGGTATTAATCATGTAGCGTAAGGCTTCAAAGTCTTCTCGTTTCTGCACTGTCGTGGTCACTACATACTAGTGAGGGGCGCACACAGCTCAGCATCAGACACATTGACACAAGGAGGACGGAGGAGTCAATGAGATCCATCTATTTAAATGACCAGAAATTATTATATCACCGATTACGTGAATTTTTGTTGCTGAATGTATGAATAGGAATGTTAATAAAACATTCTAAATGATCATTTCGAATCAATTTTCCGAAACTGTGCATAGTGGTATGAAATTTCGAGATTTGTCATTTTAATCTATCCGTCCTTCTATAGATCTAATTAACGGATCGAGCTCATTCACTCGTGTTCTCACCGAGTAAAATAGGGGTCACGTTATTAATCAATCAGTGGGATCGCATGGTAGAATTTAACCCTGCGCTCGCTCGAGGTGACACTCGGTCGGCATACGGCATGCGACCTCCGATCGCCTGGACCATGTCAAAATGATTCCCGGTCTCTGCAGACAATGCAGCAGGAGACAGGGTGCCGATACTGGTTCCCAAACTTCCAATTAACAGTGCATGCAATGCTACTTCGTACAAAAAAGTGCAGAATTAATGAAGGGCATCAATCAAAATCAATTCGTTCACTCCAGCAAGAACAACTAAGGTTACTTAGACACGGTAAAGTTAAAACGATAATTTTTCAACGAAGAAAAGTCCTCATAAATAACGTCGTTTTGCAGTCATCGTTATTGAATGCCAAGAATGATTCTTCAAAATTTTACTTGGGAATCGGAATTAGCACTCACAATGGTAATTGAAGATTTCTCACGAGTGAATTTGGACTCAAGAAATGAAACCTTATTAGTCCTTCTGTTAAGAGAAATTTTTCTTTCCCTGGAATTATCGGAAAATTAACAGGATTGTGGGTGAAGGTTCGTGCGACAACAATAACTACTTATTGTCAACCTTTGAAATAAAACAGGCTAACGTACGCAAGATTTGTTTCCTAACTGCGTTCATCACGCCAGACCACCAAGTGGTAGCAAATTATAGTGATAGCTTTTTTGTTGAATCAAACTGCGACTTTTCAAATTCGTAGGCTATCGATGTTTATTCATGCATGTGCGTAGACTGAGGCGGTGTCATTGTTTTTGTGTTGATCATCTGCATGTGCGGAACCAGTTTTTGTAAGCACGATGTGTGCTGGGGACCTCGCGATGTGTTTATGGTTATGGCGGTGGTGCAGCGGGAGCTTCAGGAGGAGGGTATCAATGCGGCGCTGTGCGCTCTGTAGCCTGCCGAAGATTTGTGGAGTTACCTGCATGATAAAGGTCTACTTTACAACCACGTGCGTGAAAAGGGTCTACTTAACGAACACCTACATGATAAGAGACTACTTGCCTGACACCTGTGTGTTTGGAGTCTACTTAACTGCCACCTGTTCGATTAGGCTCTACCTGACCCTAGCCTACCTGTCTCATAAGGCTCTACCTGACCCTAGCCCAACTACCTGATAAGGCTCTACCTGACTTCAGCCTACCTGACTGATAAGGGTCTATCTGGTCCTAGCCCACCCGTCTGATAAGGCTTTACCTGGCCCTAGCCCACCTGTCTGATAAGGCTCTACTTAACTAGCTAGCGGTCACTGCCCAGGTGGCCGGCGCTGCATTCACACGCTGCGTGCAGTCCACAGTGACTGTGTGAATTCAACATCCATGAAGTCCGTCCACATATGCCGACTGTGAACGCTGGCAGGTTAACTACCGCATGCCTAGAGATTATGGTATGACACCAGGAGAACCGTTGCTGCTTAGAGGGTTCACGTAATTTGTTATTATCGTATCACATAAACGAAGGATTCATAATAAGTATTGCCAGTAAAGAATAAATTGAAAAATGCGCATCCTGTTTCGCCGTATTGGCTTGTGTTGTTTCTTGATACCAACGAAGGTCGTCATGAGCGCTCGTTTGAACTGACGCGACGGTCCATTCTACTCGAAATGTTTCGGCCCAATAGAAATCATTGCTAAAAATAAACGAGCATCAGACATGGGGCTACCGAGTGCAGACTTTCAGCCGTGTGTCA
The DNA here is from genome assembly GCA_014899125.1 of Orchestia grillus. Lineage (NCBI taxonomy): Eukaryota > Metazoa > Arthropoda > Malacostraca > Amphipoda > Talitridae > Orchestia > Orchestia grillus. The sequence goes on from VOMN01091551.1 coordinate 74,146, forward strand.
GTCTACACGACACCGACACCAAAGGTTTCTAGAATTTCCAGCTTAGAATTCATACCCTATCTCTAGACGTCCATCAAAAAACCAGAAAACCTAGAAATCTTTCGACTGACCACGCGTGAGGGTTATAGGCTTCAAATTAAGGGTAATTATCGCTCACCGAATTCTTGGAGGCGCATTTTTGCGCTTCAAAATCGGGACGCTCAAATTGGCTCCGTGTGACGTTTGTTGGGCCCGCTGCTGTGGGAGACAGCGCTGGCGTGCAGGCATTATGTTCTCATTAATGTTATTATCAATATTATTAATACAAAGATGTACAGGAAATTGTGTATATGTATATATATATATATATACATACAGATGTGCATATGTGCATGAATATGTGTATATACGCGCATATGTGTTATGAAAAGAATTTGCGCTTATTATACGAAAATTAATTGAATACATTGCTTTTATCCTCTGCTTGTTTATTCGGAATATTCCCAGTTAAATATTTTCCATCACTTATCCCAGGTCAATTCGTGGTGCAGTACAGGCTGCGTGGCAGGTCTCCCATATTCCCCCCTTCCCCCCGCGTGGCAGGT
>VOMN01091560.1:0-11111 GCA_014899125.1 Orchestia grillus
TAGGACCCATCAGGACACTAAATTAGGACCCATCAGGACACTAAATTAGGGTGCATCAGGACCCTAAATTAAGGCGCATCAGGACCCTTAACTAGGCCGTATGAGGGCCCCAAGATGCAAATACATCGCGAGGCCACCACTAACTTACCCGCCGCCTGAGGATGTCACAGCCCCATCACTGCTGAGGTCGAGGGTCCCTTTGGGGAGCCTGTGTAGTAGGTCCCCAGTATGGCCGCTGTTGGGGCCGGGGGAGGAGGCTGCGGAGAACGAAGAGGAGGACGATGAAGAAGGGGAGTCTGTGTGTCGCCTGGCAATGTCGTACGACACTTGCGAGATGTACGTGGCACAACTCCGCCCAGTAAACAACTCCCGAGAACTGGAGTCGCTGGACTCGCCCTCGTTGCGATCGCTGACGACTGCTTTCCGTCGCTTCGACGACTGGACGACCTCAGGAGTGGTTGCTCGCCTCGCCACGTCTCCGGAGCACGGCGGGTCGGCGCTTCTCGACGGTTGTGTTTTGGCGTTCCTGGTGGGCTGGAAGCGGACGTCTCTGGGCGCCAGAGGAGCCACGTCTCTCGCCGTCATCACTCTGGGGTCCCTAGACGACAGTGAACTTGATGGCTGCTCGATATTGGCGTCTTTGGACCACTTAACGCTGATGTCCGCCAACGGTTGAATGTCGGCATCTCTGGAAGACTGGTCGCTGAGGTCCCCCGAAAGCTGCATACTCACGTCGTTTGATAACTGCAAGCTGGCGTCTCTGGTTAAATTAACGTCTACATTTAAGACGGACCCGCCGTGGTTGAGATTGGCTCTGAGAAGCCCCTGCGCAGCGGCGCTGTTACAAGGGGTCTCAGAAGAACTGTTGGACCGCTGATTCTCTTGCAGAGCCCGAATCACAGAGAGGATGACGTTTCTGCCCACGAGGTGATCGGATACGGCGTCCGAAGTAGCAGCGACACCGGCAGTGTCGGAAGACGGGAGCTCAGGAGACGAGGTTCTCAACCGCACAGGCGCAGCTGCAAGGAGCTTTGACTTGCTGCCTGCCAGAGCGGTCTGATCAGCCGACAACAAACTGAGGGACACGTTGCGGAGGTCGGAAGCCGTTTTCTGTAAGCCGTCATTTTCCATTTTAATCAAAGTTCACCGATACATCACGACTCCACGCGCTTTTAACTCTAAACCTACAGGTGAAAGAAGCAAGGTTTCAATGAAACAAATGCCCTACATTTACGACACTCGGGCAACACCATCCAGGTTTTCAACTATAACGTTAAAAAAATACACTTTGATTTCTTGAGCTTTCGAAGGCAATCACGTTTTCGTTCTTTTATCACATTTTGTTAGCGGAGCAGGTGCAGGTCTAACTAGACTCGGGCCAGTCGCTCTTCACTATCCGTATTCCGAGGGGTAGATGGACGACGACACTTGAAGCATCGTTGCAGATCCTCTGAAACAAAACGACAATTACAAAACCAAATAACTAAATAAAACCTACAATACAACTACGCACAAAAAAATGGAACCTCTGGAATGGCAACACACAACCCAGGTCTTCAGAGGCTTCACCAGCACGTTCAAATTTAAATTCACTGAATAAGCAATGAGTAAATTTGCATAAAAATGAATTAATGAAGAACCGCAACAGCGTAATGTGATTGATGACGATAGTCAAAGCAATTCAAAAATTTAATTTAATGATAACAAACATGAAAATAGAGTTATAAACTCAGATGCACTAAAATATTCATAGAGCCAAAATTTAGCAAGTTACTGAATTTGTCAACGTTACCACCTATAAGGGCACAAGGAATAAAGGATGCACCAGGCACAACTCATAGAGTACTTTTGAAGGCCAACTGTCCTAATACAGGTATAGTCAGCGATAAATGGGTTAAATACTTAAATTCTAAGGGAAAATCATAAGTGGTATACTCATTCATATCAGCGGGATACTCGTACAACGGAAAAAAGAAAAAGACTCCTCAATTCTCTCCTTCTCCAGCTGTGGTGTTTTCTTACATCAGACACGTGCACACGCGGTGGTCCAGCTCTCATGCATGAATGTTATCAACTAATGGAACTTCAGGTAAATGGCTCGTCAATGACTCAACAAACACGCATTGGCAAAGATACAACAAACACGCATTGGCAAAGATACAACAAACACGCATTGGCAAAGATCCAACAAACACGCACAGGCAAAGATCCAACAAACACGCACTGGCAAAGATCCAACAAACACGCATTGCCAAAGATCCAACAAACACGCATTGGCAAAGATCCAACAAACACGCACTGCCAAAGATCCAACAAACACGGGTTCACCAGCTGCTATAACAAGCCCTTAGAGCCAAGGAAATTATCTGGTAAAGGAGTTGAAGCCTCTAACACCAAGGCTGCGATTCTCTCGATCGTTCTTTTACCGTATCAAGGCTACCCTCAGGTTGGGTGAAATAACAAGAGCTCAACCTCTCCGCTTCTGCACGTTACAAGTTCCTCCGAGCTTAAATTTTCAGAGAATTCCTGAAGTTTTCAGCTGCACACAACCATTGTACGACCCACCGAGCGAGGTCCATGAAAATCATGTCGCTTGTATTTTTGTCACACCTCTTTTTATTCATTTTCACTAAAAAAACTCAAGAACTTGTAGCAGAGTTTTAGAACCATCTCGAGCTCAAAAAATGAGCAGCACAGGAACTGATAAGACAGCGAACACAAAATTATAAAAACTATTCTACCAGTTCAAAACATCGACCAAACCAGATGGTGATGAACAGAGAATTGAAAGTGACTGTAATACGGTAGTAACGAACAAGGTCATTACAAAATACTTCACCAGCTCAAAACATCGGGTAAACCCGAACGTGACCATACTACCGTGATGACATATTAGGATATCTTACACTATCTTACCAGTCTAAAATATCGTGTGAACTTGAAGGGGACAATAAAACCGCATTCAAAAGGATATCGCGAACCTTTCCATCAACTCGAGACCTCTGGCAGACCCGTAGGTGCTAAACGGATAATCAGGGGCATGCGGGCAATATGGCGTGGGCACAAGAGCGGCACCGGCATTATACCCAAGGGCCACATGAACCTGGGATCAGTTTGCACCTAACTGTGTATTTATACCGAGTCGCAGCACTGCAATTTGCTAGGGAGCGACGCTTCGTTTTGGTTTTGCAGGCTCTGATAAGAGCAACGGCGGAAAACTGCAACCCAAGGTGCGTAAAATGTTGCTGTGGCGATTTGCACGCAATCGAAAGCCTAGCGAGCCGTGTTCGATACGGGATGAAATATCAGGGCCGCCCCTACCACACCACTCGGGCCAAACCGAAACCATGCACACTGACTGAATTTTACACTTAGATCTTTACCTCGCTCGCCTCCCAGATAAACGAAATAAAGAGCACATGCAAGAGATACCAGCTATCCGGCCGAGTCCTATTACACTCCCCTTCCAACGCGTCGATGAACCTACGATGCTCAGTTGTCTAGTATTACGAATACAACAGGATGGAAAAAGTAAGAGAATATTGCAGAAAATTACGCCGAGTCTGTGATTACTGGCCATAAACTCTGCGGTTGATGTAGTAGCGAGACAACAAGGAACTTGGAAACAATGCGCGCACTTTTCTACAAAGAAATGCCTGGATTCGGTTTCAACAATACCGAGATATTTGTCCGAAGAGATGCTAGTTGCTCAACACCAGAAGAACGAATGGTTCCAAATGACTCACTTTGAAATTTCAAATTTGAATAACCATTTTCAGCAGCTTCTACAAAGTCGGTTCTAAATAGTTCAGAATATTCCATCTCCATTCTAATTCCATTACACAGCAAGAACCCAATCACTTACTAGACGATATCACATTTTTTTCAAATTCCAATTTCGTATTAAAACGGAATGAAATGAACGAACACAAGACGGCTTAGGGGCGAATGCGACGGATGTATCATGCGGCCCCACAGATCGTCCAGACGTGCGGACTGGCCCTGGAGTGTCGCTGGCGCATGGAGGGAGGGGGGAAAAGGGACACGAGCTAACAACACGCTTCTAACTCGACATGTAGGTGAAGCGAACACAGTTGCAGAGGAACAAACAAATGCCCGACATCTAAGACGCAATCAGGCAACCCTTCAAGTTTCCAACTGAAGCGATAAAGGGATTCACTTTGATTTGTTGAGCTTTTGGAGGCGATTACGGTCGTGTTCGATTGTCACATGTAGGAACGGGGACGGCAAGTTTTTTACCGTTTTTCACAGGGTAAAATATAGCGAAGACTATTCGCAGTTGAAAATTGCATACTTTAGACGAGATTACAAGATGCATCGCTGAACAAAGTACGAGGATTCTGAGAAAGTTATTCCCCAGCACAAGGTAAATCTGATATTAGGTAGCTGAGTCATTTCAATCTAGAAATCGCGTTCCAAATCAATTCAAAAGACATCGTTGCTAAGAAATGGAGCACAAATTCATTAAAGAAACAAATACTTGAGTTGTATCCAATAGTTCTATAATAAGCAGCTGACCAGAGTTTGAGGTCAAAAAAAATGAAAATGATCGAAAATAGCAGAAACAGCCCACACTTCAAGCGCAGCACTTAAGATTCATAGACTTTAACTTGCAACATTTACAGATACCTCTTGTAAAAAGTCCCACTTTAAGAAATTATCACCATGAAACTACATATAGTGAAAAAAAGATCAGGTTCATTTAATAAGAAAGAGAAGATTTTGAATTTTTTTTAGTGTACCTACCTACGATCATTTGTTTTAAAAGGGGTACCTTACCTGTCGCTCGTCCAGTACATTGCAACGTGGAACCTACAGACTTCACAATAACACCTCAGGCAATAAAACAGCGAGAAAAGTAGAATATGACATCAGGAACCAGCCGAGTGGTCCATTGTGCGGCGGTTATCTATGTGTTATTATATGCATACTTTACATTGAAGTACAATATTGCCGCGCGTTTAAGTCGACACCACTTCCAGACTTTGTAACAAGGGACACTCATACCGTGACCACCCTTTCTGATTTCTATTGGACACACGAAATATTCATGGAAGCTGGGTATCGAAAGAATAAATGGCAAAGAAATGATATAAGCGTATAACGGACGAGGGATTTCAACCTACTTTGCTTGATTTAAATACTAATATTTCAAGTTTAAATACTATTATTCGTGCCGTCGCTCCATTGCGGTGGGGCTCTATCTTAACAACATCAACCGTCTCTGAACTAAAAACTTACAGAAACTCGTACAAAACACAGTAACACATTCCCAAAGAAACAGGAACATTCTGACGCAACATTGATAAAACGGAATAATTCCCGAGACAAGCCACAGAACGTCAGTTCGGCGACTTAAACGAACTTCTGCTAAACGCTGCAAATTTTTTATCGGCGCGTAAACCGAACGACTCGGTGTGATACACCAGAAAAACTCCCACCCCTTTCTAGAACGCACCGCTGGTTTTATGAATTATAAAACACGGTCGAGAGCCGAAGCGTTGCGATACTTTGTCACGTGTAAACCGGCGGTCAGAGCAAGAAATTCTGCGCTTTTTGTTCAGCTCCCACTGGACGTGACTGACAATCTGCCGTGGGGAGCGAGTTTTGCTTCTGGATGTCCATAACTTACGATGGACAAACCTAACTAACCTATCCTAACTACAGGGCACGGCAATCAATCCTGTATTTGTCAAATAACCGTGAAAAATAAACAGGCGTATATTTCAAACTTTTATTGATACCGTCTTGTTCTACGTTAAAGAGAATTAAAGAAACAAACATATTGGTCACTTTTTAAAAATATCAACAAGATGGCGTCCTTAATGATTAAGGCATTCTCGCAAACGATTTGCGAAGTTTTCTACCATATCACAGAGCACGCGCTAATGAATTCTCTCGATTGCCAGCCGAATTCTTACCTTGAGTTCATCAACCGTGCGAGGTCTTTATTCGCACACTTTATTCTTTAGGTACCTGTCTACTTACCCCTAACCCCCAAGGAAAAATCCCACGCAGTGATTTTTTCTCACTCCAGAATGGAGCGACTTTTTGGTCTCCCCATTTCTCCGACTCCCAGAGCGTGTCATTTTTTTGTGGAGATATTGAATACACGAGTAGGGCCTATTTAACATTGATCATAGAATCCAATATGCGTGAAAGGCTTTTTGAGACACTAATCGAGTATCCAATATACGAGAAGTGCTTTGCCAAGCACTCATTCAAGCATCCAATACACGTGAAGGGATTTCTTGTGAGACAGTTCTAGTATCCAATATACGAGAAGGGCTTTCTTGTGAGACAGTTTTAGTATCCAATATACGAGAAGGGATTTCTTGTCAGACTGTTTTAGTATCCAATATACGAGAAGGGATTTCTTGTGAGACAGTTTTAGTATCCAATATACGTGAAAGGATTTCTTGTCAGACAGTTCTAGTATCCAATATACGTGAAGGGCTATTCTCTTTAGATGTCGATCGGCCAACGTGCAAGAAACGAAAGCAGCCGATGCTAAAATAACGGAGCACAACTTTAATGAGGGTTGAGAAGGTGGTATTATTGAATAGAACAACAGATGTGCTAAAGATACGCGGCAGACAACCTGTTCATTACAACGAACAGATGTTTGAGACTGTGTGTCAGAGAAACTGATAAATTACAACAACCAGATGGTGCGCCCGTTCTGTGAACAAGTTCCCAAAGCTCAAAGGGGCACCATCAGCTCAGCAGGGAGACTCGCCTTCCAGCATCCAATAATTACACTGCATACCAAGCTACGTTCCTCCCTATTAGCATGCATTGCAGTGAAGTTGCATTACTAAAATAAAATAACCCTTGAGCCTGATAGAACTAATAAAAGTACTGTTGCCTGGAGGCCGACCTGAATACATCACGAGTACGAACGAAGTCTCGTGTAAGAATAACAGTTCAAGAGTGAGACAGAGTGAGGGTAAAATTGATCGTGGGAAAACTATTCATCAAAGAGTCAGATACTCTTTTCGTTCAAATCAAGTGTCATAACTACTCAAAGTTTCAACAAAAATAGATAAGTGAATAAATAAATACGAAGACAAAAACCTAGCCCACTCAGAGTTCTTGATGAAATTTAATTGAACAAGAGTGCAGCAAAATCATTCGGTACATTTGTTAGTTTCATAAAAGCGAAATAAAATGAAGAATGAACAAAAGTATTCTCAACTTAAAGCCAAATAAAACAGCATTTTTTGCGTATATTTAACACTTCGACTACGGTTCTCCATGCAGGTAAAATTACATGCCCAAAAATATCTCTGCAACGAATTTAAAATTGAAAGATTTTGGTTTCACAAATCTGGTTACTCTATTAATTTTCTTTTTAATCAGACCTAGCTTATTCGATTGATGAACACAAATTTGATGAAAACTTGAAAATTTGTATTTGCATATGATAGTGTTTTGGTTACATAAGGTAAGGTTAGGCGATCGCGTGTACCATATATGGCCCACTTCGGAGGCAAAGTGTAACTTGGGTTTCTGTTAAGGATATTTTTTTCCAAAGTACGAGAGGGGAGTTAAGACAACTCGCGCCCACCCTCAACAATTCCCCACTAACAGTCCGTGATTTGCATGAAGTCACACGCAGATTTGCGTGGGAGTGTCGTGCGTGTGGAAGTGCCGTACGTATGGGTGACCCTTTCAGAACGCAGCGCATCGCAAGCTCCGGTGGCGTCAACCCAGAGCATCACAAGGTCTTGTTTCAAAAGGACTTGATAGGTAAATGCAGCCTTATCGCACTAATACATAAGGCTGCAGCTAGGTTTTCATGCTAAGCTAAATGAAGCCTTAGCGCCTAAGTACCGTAGGCATTAAAGGGTCATTTTCATAATGCACGGACTGTGTTCATGCAGTCGCTTAACAGTTCAAACGCTAGAGTGCAAAGATAATGAATAAGATACGCTAATTTGACCCCTCGCATCGCGCGCAGTTGTCGTCAATTTCTATTTTCCAATCATATTTCAACCACACGGAACAAAACAAACATAACACATCTCAGCAATTTCCCTTATGATTAAGTTTTATAACAAACCATTAAAGAGACTTCATGATCAACCCGTACATCACCAATTACCAGTTGTACCCAACGAGCCCAATACTTTCAGTAAAATTTCATTGTATTCCAAGAGCCGCTATTCCTTATCACAGGAGCAACCACCAGCGATCAGCTCAACCAAATCGTACCAACAGCAGTAAAAAGTAGCAAGAAATACAATAGGTCCACAGGAGCCGCGTGGTCGACTCGAGCTTACCCCATAATCCCACGAGGTGCCGGAACTCCATCACAGAAGAAATGTAAAATTTCTCCTAATGGAAAGTGGTTCAAATAATGAAACTCTTTTATATCGGGTAACATTTAGGGGACTAAGAGACCTACCCCGCCTAAAATGGCCGGACAAATGATGTTAAATTCTTAAGATGCCCTCTTATTTACGGTAACTCTGCCATGAAATAATGTTATTTTCAGTATCACAGTTATTTTCTTTGACAGTCCCGCTGTAAGTTTAGGAATGCGGACCCGGGAATTTTCTTCTACCCAAATCCTTAAGAGCGTGACAGACGGACGGAGGGACCAAGCAACACTGGGCTATTATCACATGTGTGGATGGTAAAGCATACTTGAATAGTGTAAAGCAAGCAGAAAGTGAATGAATAGTTTTCCCAACCATGGAAACACACCGATCTCTACGTGGCGTCCCATTGGAGGGATGCTGGCGGGTCGCAAGTAGACGCGAGAGGCTGTTTTCTGGACACTGGAGGGTCGTAATAACAGTAGGGAATGCGGACCCTGGTAAGTGTGAGGGACCAGAAACTTTTGTTTCACTGAAAAACAACCCCTCTCTATTTTAGTACGAGACTGTCTCCTAAATTGGATGTTAGAATAGGAAAAAACTGAAACTGTTTATCGAAATAACTATTTAATTTTCGATTCATGCGCGGCGTACTGCGTAAGGAATAGGATATATTTCGAGGCAATATTTTCCATTTAAATTTTACTTTTAAACTTTTAAATAATTTATACAATTCTAACAATTAAAAATGGCGAACTAACAGCTCGTGTCTACAAAATTAGCAAAACTTGGTGAGAAACCAACGTATTTCAATCATTAATGGATTAGATGGGGGTCAAAATTTAGGTAACTGAATGCTACTTTTTTCCAGTTCCCCTATTCATACAAGTTACCTACGCACTAAAACTCGTCCGCACAAACTGAGAAATAAACTCGATGCATTCACGATTAAAGGAGGCAACGATTAAGTCCCTCCTTAGCGACTGCATGGTGGCACTCGGGCTCAAACAGAGGCCATTACTGCTAGTTACAAGAACGTAGAGCGCATGCATCTCTTAATGATGCAGCTGGGTACAACGTAGAGCACACACATACTTCCCGCAATGATGTGCCGGCGACAAAATTAATGAGACGACAATTCCATTGCTACTCTTCGAGTTCATTACCTCGTGTAGATAGCGCACAATGCAACACGACACAAGCCATACCTGAGTCATACGCTCGCCAATTGACAGAGCTATTTCCAGTACAGTCACCGTGGCCATGTTTCCAGTACAGTCACCGTGGCCATATTTCCAGTACAGTCACCGTGGCCATATTTCCAGTACAGTCACCATGGCCATATTTCCAGTACAGTTACCGTGGCCATATTTCCAGTACCGTCAGCCCTAAAAGGACCTACAAATTTTTCACGTGATCGCAACATCGCGTAAACAACCGTCCTCCCATTTGATGCACAGTCGCCCACGTTCGCAACGGAACACCACTTAAGAAAAAAGACAGACCAAGAGTCGAAGTTGTAAGTCCTTCCAGAGCATGACCGGGCGCGGGAGTAGACCGAGTCGTTCCTTGCTCCAGCAGAACGCTGCATGGGCGCAGCAGGGCCAAGTGTGAGGGACTTTAGAAGAAGTCAAGCGGCCCTCAAATGCTAGTAGTTCTTAATTAGGATTGGCAACCTGCAGTGCTATGGGAAAACGTGCCTACACACGTCACACGTACTATGTAAGTGTTGGCAGGCATGTAGGTTCGAGTCCCGGCTCAGGCATCGATTTTCAAAGAATCACGGAGTGCTTCCCTTGGAAACGGAAGTTTAAGCCTCACATCCCTCACCACACCAGTAGTTATAAGGCATTGCAAGCCCAACGGTAAAACGTGTTGGAATTAATAAAGGTACTTTTTTCTTGCTAAAGTGACTCGGTAGTCATAGGGCGAAACAAATATTCAGGTGCAGGCCCGCGCTAGCCACAAATGCAGGTTATAAGCTGCTTTCCTTTCTCTCCTTGTGTCTCTCAGGCTGGAAAAACAGGGTGAAAGAATGCTGCATCAACTGAAGCCATTTACTATAACCTCCTTGCTGAAGAATTCCCCTTGGGGAAAAGCCGCGAATGAAGGGGAAGCACTCACGAAACGTGTTCTGGAACACAGCGCGAGACGTGGAGCAGCAGCAGAGGCTGGCGATACAGACCCTGGCATCAAGCCCCCCTTCGCAGGCCGGTCCCTGGTGGTGCAACTCAACGTAGTCGAACAATGGAAGAACACACAACAAAATAAACGGGGGGCCAATTACATATTACAGCCCAGCCGTTTCATTGAATGAAACTTTCGATACGGCGAAGAAGACAGAATTCACAATAGCCCGCAGCCCCCAATAACGACGGAACACGGCGTCGAGAACAAAAGAATGGGCCCCGCCGTCTAATGCTCTTATCGCCGGAGCTAATAAAGGCCCGGCACTATTCAATCCTTAGATAAACATTGCTCTCTGATATGTATAAAGCAGGGGCCGCACGGGTGCATCCCCCCTCCCCCTCCCCAACCAAGCCTCGCACGGGCACACGACCGCTGCTGCTGGGGGACTTCCTGCTGCCGTGTGGGGAATGTGGAGAGGTGGGGAATGTGAGCAGGAGGGAATGTAGGGATGTAGAGAAGGGGAAGGTGTGGATGTGTGAGTTGGGATGTGTAGAGGGTAGATGTGCGGTAGGGCGATGATGAGATGAGGAGCTATAGGGAGAAGGGGAGGACGTGAGAGGACAGGGGGGGGGGGGG